>JARFJB010001959.1:270000-330000 GCA_036346205.1 Vesta saturnalis
TTTTTTTTGGGGGGTTTTTGTTTTTTTGGGGTTTTGCGGTTTTTTTTTTTTTTGGGTTTTTGTTTTTTTGTTTTTTTTTTTCTTTTTTGTTGGTGTTGTGTGGGGTTTTTTTTTTTTGTTTTGTGGGGGTTTTTTGTTGTTTTTTTTTTTTTTTTTTTTGTTTTTTTTTCTGTTTTTGGTTCTTTTTTGGTTCTTTTTTTGTTTGGGGGTTTTTTTTTTTTTTGTTGGTTTTTTTGGGGGTTTTTTCTTTTTTTTGGTTTTGTTTGGTGGTTTGGTTTTTTGTTGTGCCTTTTGGTTGGGGGGGGGGGGTTTTTTGTGTTTTTTTTTTTTTTTTTTCTGTGTTTTTTTTTCCCCGGTTTTGGGTGTCCTTTTTGTTTCTGGGTTTGGGTTTTGGGGGGGGTTTTTTTTTTGGTTTTTTTTGGGGGGGGGGGTTTTTTTTTTTTTTTTTTTGTTTGGGTTTTTTTTTTTTTTGGGGGGGTTTGGTTTTTGGGGTTTTGGGGTTTGGCCTGGGGGGGGGGGGTTTTTTTTTTTTTTTTTTGGGGGTTTTGGGTTTTTTTTTTTGGTTTTGGGTTTTGGTTTTTTTTTTTTTTTTTTTTTTTTTGGTTTCTTTTTTTTTGGTGTCTTTTTTTTGTTCTGGGCTGTGGTTTTTTGGGTTTTTGGTTTTTTTTTGGTTTGGTTTTTTTTGGGGTTTTTTGGTTTTTTTTTTTGGGTTTGGGGGTTGTTTTGGTTTTTTTGTTTTGTTTTGTGGTTTTTTTTTTTTGGGGTTTTTTGGTTTTGGGTTTGTTTTGGTTTTTTTTTTTTGTTTTTTTTGGGGTTTTTGGGTTTGTTGTGTTTGTGTTTGTTGTTTTGGTGGTTGGTGTTTGGTTGGTTGTTGGTTTTTTTTTTTTTTTTCCCCCTTTTTTTTTTTTTTTTTTTTTTTTTTTTTTTTTTTTCCCCCCCGTGGTTGTTTTTTGGTTTGGTGTTTGGTTTGTGTGTTTGTTTTTTTTTTTTTTTTTTTTTTTTTTCCCCCCCCCGGGTTGGTTGTGTTTGTTGTGGTGGTTTTTTTTTTTTTTTTTTTTTTTTTTTTTGGTGTTGTGTGTTGGTGTTTGGTTGTTGTTGTTTGTGTTTTTGGTTGTTTGTGTTTTTTTTTTTTTTTTTTTTTTTTTTTTTTTTTTTTTTTTTTTTTTTTTTTTTTTTTTTTTTTTTTTTTTTTTTTTTTTTTTTTTTTTTTTTTTTTTCCCCCCCCCCCCCCCCCCCCCCCCCTGTGTCTGTGTGTCTGTGTGTTGTGTTTCTGTGTGTCTGTGTTTGTCTGTGTGTCTGTGTTCTGTTGTCTGTTTATGTTATTGTGTTGTGTGTTTTGTGTGTCCTGTGTCCTGTTCCGTGTGTTGTGTGTTGTGTTGTGTGTTGTTGTTGTGTGTTGTGTGTCTGTGTTTGTTGGTGTCCGTGTGTCCTGTGTGTCCGTGTGTCTGTGTCCGTGTCCGTGTGTCTGTGTGTCCGTTGTTGTGTGTCTGTGTGTCTGTGTGTTCTGTGTGTCTGTTGTCTGTTTGTCTGTGTGTCTGTGGTCTTGTCTTGTGTTCTGTGTGTCTTGTTCTGTGTGTTGTGTCTGTTGTGTTATGTGTCTGTGTTGTCTGTGTGTCTGTTTGTGTCCTTGGGTCTGTGTTTGTCTGTGTGTCTGTGTGTCTGTGTTCTGTGTGTCTGTGTGTCTGTGGGTCTGTGTTCTGTGTGTCTGTGTGTCTGTGTCTGTGTCTGTGTGTCTGTGTTTTGTGTCTGTGTTCTGTTATGTCTGTGTGTCTGTGTTCTGTGTTGTGTCTGTGTTCTGTGTTTTTGTGTCTGTGTTGTCTTGTGTCTGTTTGTCTGTTTGTCTGGTGTCTGTGTGTTTCTGTGTGTCTGTGTGTCTTGTGTCTGTGTCTGTGTGTCTGTGTTGTTGTGTTTTGTTCTGTGTTGTCTTGTATGTCCGTGTGTTCTGTGTGTCCTTGTTCCTGTGTGTCTGTGTTCTGTGTGTTGTTGTGTCCGTGTGCCTGTGGTTGTGTTCCGTGTGTCCTGTGTCCTGTGTTCTGTGTGTCTGTGTGTCCGTGTTCCGTGTGTCTTGTGTGTCTGTGTATGGTGTCCTTTGTTGTGTGTTGTGTGTCTGTGTCCTGTGTTCTGTGTTTCTGTGTGTCTGTGTGTCTGTGTGTCTGTGTGTTGTGTGTTGTTGTTGTCTGTGTGCCTGTTGTTGTGTTCTGTGTTCTTGTTCTTGTGTCTGTGTCTGTGTGTTCTGTGTGTCTGTGTTCTTTGTTTGTCTGTGTTGTGTTCTGTGTGTCTGTGTGTCTTGTGTCTGTGTCTGTGTCCTGTGTTCTGTGTTCTATGTTCTGTGTTTTGTGTATGTTGTGTGTCTGTGTTGTGTCTGTGTGTCTGTGTTGGTGTGTCTGTGTGTCTGTGTTATGTTGTGTGTTTGTGTCTGTGTTGTGTTGTGTCTGGTGTGTTCTGTGTCTGTGTGTCTGTGTGTCTGTGTTCTGTGTGTCTGTGTGTCTGTGTTCTGTGTTCTGTGTTGTTCTTGTGTCTGTGTTGTGTGTCTGGTCCTGTGTGTCTGTGTGTGTGTGTCTGTGTGTCTGTGTGTCTGTTGTCTGTGTTTGTGTTGTGTTCCTGTGTTCCTGTGTCCGTGTTGTTGTGTGTCCTGTGTCTGTGTCCGTGTGTCTGTGTCCTGTGTGTCCGTGTGTCCGTGTTGTGTGTTGTGTTGTTGTGTGTGCCCGTTTGTGTGTCTGTGTGTCTGTGTCCTGTTATCTGTGTGTCTGTTGTGTTCTGTGTGTCTTTGTGTCTGTGTGTTCTGTGTGTCTGTTTCTTGTGTCTGTGTTTCTGTGTGTGGTCTGTGTCCTGTGTGTTTGTGTGTCCTGTGTTGTGTCGGTGTCTGTTTTCTGTTTCTTTGTTGTCTGTTCTGTGTGTCTGTGTGTTTCTGTGTGTCCTGTGTTGTGTCTGTGTTCTGTGGTCTGTGTGTTGTGTGTGTTTCTGTTCTTGTGTTTGTGTGTCTGTGTGTCTTTGTTTCTGTGTCTGTGTGTCTGTGTGCCTGTGTGTCTGTGTGCTTGTGCTTTTGTGTGTCTGTGTGTCTTTCTGTTGTTGTCTGTGTGTCCTGTTGTCTGTGTGCCTGTGTGTCTGTGTTCTGTGTGTCTGTGTTCTTGTGTCTGTGTTCTGTGTTTTTGTGTCTGGTTCCTGTTTGTCTGTGTCCTGTGTTTCTTTGTCTGTTCTTGTGTCTGTGTGTCTGTGTGTCTGTGTGTTCTGTGTGTCTGTGTGTCTGTGTTCTGTGTTCTGTGTGTTTCTGTGTTCTGTGTCTGTTGTCTGTGCCTGTGTGTCTGTGTCTGTGTGTTGTGTTTCTGTGTGTCCTGTTTGGTCTGTGTTCCTGTGTTTCTGTGTACCTGTGGTCTTGTCCTGTGTGTTCTGTGGTTGTGTGGGCTGTTTGTTGACCGTGTTCTGTGTGTCTGTGTCTGTGTTTGTGTTCTGTTTCTGTTCTGTGTGTCTGTGTGTCTGTGTGCCTGTGTCTGTTTCCTGTGTCTGTGTGTCTGTGTCTGTGTGTCTGTGTTCTGTGTGTCTGTGTTCTGTGTTTGTGTGTTGTGTGTTGTGTGTTGTGTTGTGGTTGTGGTGTGTTGTGTGTTGTGTGTTGTGTGTTGTTGTCTGTGTGTCGTGTGTCTGTGTGTCTGTGTTGTGTTCTGTGTTGTCTGTGTCTGTGGTGTGTCTGTTGTCTGTGGTTGTTCTGTGTCTGTTGTGGTCTGTGTTCTGTTGTTATGTTTTGGTGTCTGTGTGTCTGTTTCTGTGTGTTCTGTGTGTCTGTGTCTGTTGTCTGTGTGTCTGTGTGTCTTGTGTCTGTGTCTGCTGTGTGTTGTTGTTTCTGTGTGTCTTTGTCTGTGTTCTGTGTTTTGTGTGTCTTGTTCTGTGTGTCTGTGTGTTGTCTGTGTGTCTGTGTGTCTGTGTTCTGTGTCTGTGTTCTGTGTTCTGTGTGCCTGTGTCCTGTGTGTCTGTGTTCTGTGTGTTCTGTGTTCTGTGTGTCTGTTGTCTGTGTCTGTGTGTCTGTGTTCTGTGTGTCTGTGTATTGTTGTCTGTGTGTCTTGTGTCTGTGTTCTGTGTTCTGTGTGTTCTTTGTTGTTCTGTTCCGTGTGTCTGTGTGTCTGTGTCCTGTGTTCTGTGTTCTGTTTCTGTGGTTGTGTCTGTGTTCTGTGTGTTTGGTTGTTTGTGTCTGTGTCCTGTGTTGTTCTGTGTGTCTGTGTTGTTGTTTCTGTGTTCTGTGTCTGTTCTTGTGTCTTTGTTGTTCGTGTGTCTTGTGTGTCTGTGTGTCTGTGTTCTGTGTTATTTCTGTGTTCTGTTGTCTGTGTTCTGTGTGTCTGTGTTCTGTGTGTCTGTGTTTGTGTCTGTGTTCTGTCTGTGTTCTGTGTCTTGTCCTGTGTTTCTGTGGTTGTTCTTGTGTGTCTGTGTGTCTGTGTTGTGTGTCTGTGTGTCTGTTGTGTCTTGTCCTGTGTTCTGTGTGTCTTTTGTGTGTCTGTGTTCTGTTTCTGTGGGCCGTTCTGTGTGTTCCTGTGTTCTGTTTCTGTGTCCTGTGTTCTGTGTGTCTGTGTGTTGTTCTTGTGTCTGTTGTCTGTTTGTCTGTTTCTGTGTCTTGTTCTGTGTTTTGTGTCTGTTGTCTGTTTTGTGTCTGTGTTATGTGTTTCTGTGTTCTGTGTGTCTGTGTGTCTGTTGTGTCTGTGTTCTGTGTGTTCTGTGTTCTGTGATTGTGTCTTGTTCTTGTGTCTGGTTGTCTGTGTCCCTTGTGTCTTGTTCTGTGTGTCTGTGTGTTGTGTGTTGTGTGTGGTGTTTGTATGTCTTGTGTTGTGTTGTGTGTTTTGTGTGTTGTGTCTTGTGTCTTGGTGTTTTGTTGTGTTTTCTGTGTTTCTGTGTGTTTCTTGTCTGTTGTGTCTGTGTCTGTGTGTCTGTGTGTCTTGTGTCTGTGTCTGTGTTTGTGTCTGTGTGTTGTGTTCTGTGTGTCTGTGTGTCTTGTGTCTGTGTGTCTGTGTTGTTTGTGTCTGTGTGTCTTGTGTCTTGGTGTTTGGTGTTGTTGTTGTTTGTTGTGTTCTGTGGTTTGTGTGTTTGTGTGTTTGTGTCTGTGTCTGTGTTCTGTGTTTGTTGTGTCTGTGTGTCTGTTCTGTGTTCTGTGTTCTGTGTTCTGTGTTGTGTGTCTGTGTTCTATGTGTCTGTGTTTATGTGTCTGTGTGTTTGCCTGTGTCTGTTTCTTGTGTCTGTGTCTATATTTGTGTGTTGTTGTGTGTCTTGTCTTGTGTCTGTTTTGTGTTCTGTGTGTCTGTGTTGGGTCTGTGTTCTGTTTGTGTTCCTGTTCTGTGTGTCTGTGTCTGTTTTCTGTTCTTTGTTGTTGTCTTGTGTCTTGTCTTGTGTGTCTGTGTGTTCTGTGTCCTGTGTCCCTGTGTGTCTGTGTCTTGTTCTGTGTGTCTGTGTTCTGTGTGTTATGTGTCTGTGTGTCTGTGTTTTTCTGTTGTCTGTGTTTCTTGTGTCTGTGTGTCTTTCTGTTGTCTGTTGTTGTTCCTGTTCGTGTCCTGTGTGTCTTGTTCTGTGTGTCTGTGTGTTTATTTGTGTCTGTGTGTCTGTGTTCTTATTTGTGTGTTGTTATTCTGTTTGTCTGTGTTCTTGTTCTGTGTCTTTCTGTCTGTGTGTGTCTGTGTGTCTGTGTGTTGTGTTGTGTTCTGTGTGTTTTGTCTGTGTGTCTGTGTTCTTGTGTGTTGTGTGTTGTGTTCTGTGTTGTCTGTGTGTTGTGGTCTGTGTGCCTGTGTTTGTGTCTGTGTTTGGTTGTCTGTGTGTTGTTATCTGTGTGTGTGCCTTTATTGTTGTGTCTTGTGTGTCTGTTGTGTCTGTGGTCTGTGTTCTGTGTAATTCTGTGTGCCTGTGTGTTGTCCTGTGTGTCTTCTGTTGTGTGTCTGTGTGTCTGTGTGTCCTTGTCTGTGTGTCTCTGTGTCTGTGTGTTGTGTGTCTGTGGGTCTGTTTGTTGTTGTCTGTGTGTCTGTGTGTCTGTGTGTCTTGTCTGTGTGTTTGTTTTTTGTTGTTGTTGTGTGGTCTTGTGTCAGTGTTTGTGTGTCTGTGTTCTTGTGTCTTTTGTCTGTGTGTCTGTGTGTTCTGTGTCCTGTGTTCTGTTTGTTCTGTGTGTCTTGTGTCTGTGTCTGTGTTCTGTGTTTGTGTCTTGTGTCTGTGTGTCTGTGTGTGTTGTGTTCTGTGTCTTATGTCTGGTGTTTGTCTATGTGTCTGGTGTCTTGTTCTGTGTGTCTGGTTCTGTGTGTCTATGTCTGTGCCTGTGTTTGTTCTGTGTTGTGTCCTGTGTCTGTGTGTTCTGTGTCTGTGTTCTGTGTGTCTGTGTCTGTGTCTGTGTTCTGTGTTATGTGTTTTTGTCTGTGCCTGTGTTCCGTGTTCTGTGTCTTGTGTCCGTTGTGTGTCTGTGTTCTGTGTTCTGTGTGTTGTGTTCTGTGTGTTGTGTTCTGTGTTCCTGTGTCCGTGTGTTCTGTGGTCCGTGTGTCCGTGTGTCCGTGTGTTGGTGTCTGTGTGTTGTGTTGTGTTGTGTGTGTGTGTGTGTTTGTGTCTGGTGTCTTGTGTCTGTGTGTCTGTGTTGTTGTGTCTGTGTTCTGTGTTCCTGTGTTCTGTGTCTGTGTGTCTGTGTGTCTGTGTCTGTGTGTCTGTTGTCTTGTTCTGTGTCTGTGTTCTGTGTGTCTGTGTGTCTTGTGTCTGTGTTCTGTGTGTCTGTGTTCTGTGTTCTGTGTTCTGTGTTCTGTGTGTCCGTGTGTCTGTGTGTCTTGTGTCTGTGTCTGTGTGTTCTGTGTGTCTGTGTCCTGTGTTCTGTGTTCTGTGTGTCTTGTGTTCTGTGTGTTCTGTGTGTCTGTGTTCTGTGTTCTGTGTTCTGTGTTCTGTGTGTCTGTGTTCTGTGTGTCTGTGTTCTGTGTGTTGTGTTGTGTTCTGTGTGTTCTGTGTGTCCTGTGTCCTGTGTCTGTGTGCCTGTGTTCTGTGTGTCTGTTGTCTGTGTGTTTGTTGTTGTTGTGTCTGTGTGTCTGTGTTGTGTTGTGTCTGTGTGTTCTGTGGTCCTGTGTCCTTGTGTCCGTGTTGTCCGTGTGTCTGTGTTCCGTTGTCCGTGTGTTCCGTGTGTCTGTGTCCGTGTGTCCTTGTGTTGTGTGTTGTCTGTTGTGTTCCGTGTTCCGTGTGTCTGTTGTTGTTGGTGTTCTGTGTGTCTGTGTGTCTGTGTGTCTGTTTCTGTGTCTGTGTGTCTTTGTCTTGTTCTGTGTCTGTTTTGTGTCTGTGTGCCTGTGTGTCTGTGTGTCTGTGTGTTTTTCTGTTGTTTGTGTCTTATTGTGTCCGTGTTTGTGTCCGTGTGTCCGTGTGTTGTGTGTCTGTGTTCCGTTGTCCGTGTGTCTGTGTTCCGTGTGTCCGTGTGTCCGTGTCCGTGTTCTGTGTGTCCGTGTGCCTGTGTGTCCGTGTGTCCTTGTCTGTGCCGTGTGTCTGTGTTCCTGTGTCCGTGTGTTGTTGTCTTGTGTCCGTGTTCCGTGTGTCCGTGTGTCCTGTGTCCGTGTGTTCTGTTGTCTGTTGTATGTTGTTTGTGTGTTGTGTGTCTGTGTGTTGTGTGTCTGTGTGTCTGTGTTCTGTGTGTCTGTTGTCTGTGTCTGTGTCTGTGTTCTGTGTCTATGTTGTTCTGTTGTCTTGTGTCTTGTGTCTGTGTTCTGTGTGTCTGTGTGTCTTGTGTCTGTTGTCTGTGTTCTGTGTGTCTGTGTTGTTGTGTCTGTGTGTCTGTGTTTGTGTTGTTCTGTGTGTTTTGTTGTGTGTTATGTTGTGTCTGTGTGTGTCTGTGTGTCTGTGTGTCTGTGTGTCTGTGTGTCTTTGTGTTGTTTCTGTGTCTGTGTTCTGTGTTCTGTGTGTCTGTGTGTCTTATGTTGTGTCGTGTGTCTGTGTGTCTGTGTGTTGTGTTTTTCTGTGTTCTGTGTGTTGTTTCCTGTGTTCCTGTGTTCCGTGTGTCCGTGTTGTGTTGTGTGTGTGTGTGTTTGTGTCTGTATTTGTGTCTGTGTTCCGTGTTGTCTGTTGTGTTCTGTGTCCTGTGTGTCTGTGTCTGTGTCCGTGTGTCCGTGTGTCCGTGTGTCCGTGTGTCCGTGTGTCCGTGTGTCCGTGTTTGTTGGTGTCCGTGTGTCCCGTGTGTTCCGTGTGTCCGTGTGTCTGTTCCGTGTGTCCGTGTGTCCGTGTGTCCGTGTCCGTGTGTCCGTGTGTCCGTGTGTCCGTGTGTCCGTGTGTGTGTTCCTGTGTGTGGTGTGTTGTTTTGTTTTGTCTGTTGTCTGTGTGTCTGTGTCTGTGTCTTTATGTGTCTGTGTGTCCCTGTGTGTCTGTTGTGCTGTTGTTTCTTGTTCTGTGTTATGTGTCTGTGTGTCTGTGTTCTGTGTGCCTGTGTGTCTGTGTCTGTGTTGTGTTGTGTGTCTGTGTGTCTTTGTTGTCTGTTGTCTGTGTGTCCTGTGTCTGTTGCCTGTGTCGTGTGTCTGTGTGTCTGTGTTCTGTGTCTGTGTGTCTGTGTGTCTTATTTGGTTCTGTGTCTGTTTGTCTGTGTTCTGTGTTTGTGTCTTGTGTTGTTGTCTGTGTGTCTGTGTTCTGTGTTCTTGTTCTGTGTTCTGTGTCTGTGTGTCTGTGTCTTTGTGTCTGTGTTCTGTGTGTCTTGTTCTGTGTTCTTGGTCTGTGTGTGTGTTAATTTTTGTCCTGTGTCTGTGTGTCCGTGTGTCTGTGTGCCTGTTCCGTGGTCCGTGTCCGTGTGTCCGTGTGTCTGTGTGTCCTGTGCGTGTGTGTTGTGTGTCTGTGGTGTGTGTCCGTGTGTCCTGTGTCCGTGTCCGTGTGTCCGTGTGTCCTGTGTCCGTGTTCCGTGTGTTGTGTGTCCGTGTGTCGTGTGTCCGTGTGTTGTGTTGTGTGTGTGTTGTGTGTCTGTGTCTGTGTTGTGTGTCTGTGTGTCTTGTGTCTGTTTGTCTGTGTGTCTGTGTTGTGTCTGTGTCCTGTGTGTGTGTTCTGTGTTCTGTGTTCTTGTGTTGTTCTTGTGTCTGTGTGTCTGTGTGTCTTTGTGTTTGTGTTGTCTTGTGTTGTGTCTGTATGTCTATGTCTGTGTGTCTTGTGTCTGTGTGTCTGGTGTTTGTGTCTGTTCTGTGTGTCTTGTTGGTCCTGTGTTTGTGTTCTGTGTGTCTGTGTGTCTGTGTGTCTGTGTGTCCTTGTGTCCGTGTGTCCCGTGTGTCCATGTCCTTGTGTTGTTCCGTGTTCTGTGTGTCCGTGTGTCCGTGTCTGTGTGTTGTTTCCGTGTGTCCTTGTGTTGTCCTGTGTCCGTGTGTCCGTGTGTTCCATGTCCATGTCCGTGTGTTGTGTTCCGTGTGTTTCCCGTGTCCTTGTGTCCGTGTTCCGTGTGTCCGTGTGTCCGTGTTCCTGTGTCCGTGTGTGTCTGTGTTTGTGTGTTGTGTCTAGTGTCTGTGTTCTGTGTGTTGTGTGCCTGTGTGTCTGTGTGTCTGTGTGCCTGTGTTCTGTGTCTGTGTGTCTGTGTGTCTGTGTTTCTGTGTTCTGTGTTTCTGTGTGTCTGTGGTTGTGTGTCTGTGTCTGTGTGTCTGTGTTCTGTTCTGTGTCTGTGTTTGTGTCTTGTTGTGTCTGTGTTCTGTGTGTCTGTGTGTCTGTGTGTCTGTGTTGTTGTTGTGTCGGTGTGTCTGTATGTCTGTGTTCTGTGTTGTCTGTGTTCTGTGTCTGTGTGTCTTGTTCTGTGTCTGTGTTCTGTGTTGTGTTCTGGTGTTGTGTCTGTGTGTCTGTGTGTCTGTTCTGTGTGTCCTGTGTGTCTATGTTCTGTTGTTGTGTTGGTTTTTGTTGTGTGTCTGTGTTTGTGTCCTGTTCCTTGTGTCCTGTGTGTCCGTTGTCCGTGTTTTTTGTGTCTTTTGTGTGTCCGTGTGCCCGTGTTCTGTGTTCCGTGTGTCTGTGTGTCCGTGTGTTCCTGTGTGTCGTGTGTCCTTGTCCGTTGTTCCGTGGTCCTTGTGTATGTGTTCCTGTGGTCTGTTGTTGTGTGTCTGTGTGTCTGTGTCCTGTGTGTCTGTGTGTCTGTGTCTGTGTTGTTGTATGTGTTGTGTTGTGTGTTGTGTGTTTCTGTGTGTCTGTGTTTGTTGTGTCTGTGTGTTGTGTTCTGTGTCTGTGTGTCTGTGTCTGTTGTGTTCTGTGTTCTGTGTCTGTGTTCTGTGTGTCTGTGTCTTGTGTCTGTGTTCTGTGTGTCTGTGTTCTGTGTTCTGTGTGTCTTGTCTTGTCTGGTGTCTGTGTGTCTTGTGTCTGTGTGTCTGTGTTCTGTGTGTCTGTGTTCTGTGTTCTTGTGTCTGTGTGTTGTGTGTTGTGTCTTGTGTCTGTGTGTCTGTGTGTTCCTGTGTGTTGTGTGTGTCGTGTGTCCGTGTCCTGTGTCCTGTGTGTCTGTGTGTCCGTGTCTGGTGTCCGTGTTGTGTGTGTCTGTGTGTCCTGTGTCCGTGTGTTGTGGTGTTTGTTGTGTGTCCTGTGTCTGTTTGTTGTTCTTTGTTGTTGTCTGTGTGTCTGTGTGTCTGTGTCTGTGTTTCTGTGTGTTTCCTGTGTCTGTGTTGTTCTGTCTTGTGTCTGTGTGTCTGTGTGTCCTGTGTGTTGTGTATTGTCTTCTTGTGTCTGTGTTCCGTGTGTCTGTGGTCCTTGTGTCCGTGTGTCTGTGTCTGTGTGTCCGTGTGTCCTTGTGTTTGTGTTCCGTTGTGTCCGTGTTCCGTGTTTCCGTGTGTCTGTGTTGTGTGTCTGTGTCCATGTGTGTCTTCTTTGTGTCTGTGTGTTGTTTGTCCGTGTGTCTGTGTTGTTGTTGTCCGTGTGTTGTGTGTCCGTGTGTCCTTGTGTCCGTGTGTCCGTGGTCCTGTGTCCTGTGTCCGTGTGTCCTGTTGTTGTGTTGTGTGTTGTGTGTGTGTGTGTTCTGTGTGTCTGTGTGTTTGTGTTTGTGTCTTGTGTCTGTGTCTGTGTGTTCTGTGTGTCTGTGTTGTGTGTCTGTGTTCTGTGTGTCCGTTTCTGTGTTCTGTGTCTGTGTGTCTGTGTGTTGTTTCTGTGTGTCTTGTGTCTTGTGTCTGTGTCTGTTGTCTGGTGTCTTTGTGCTGTGTCTGTGTGTCTGTGTTTGTGTCTGTGTTCTGTGTGTCTGTGTCTGTGTCCTGTGTGTCTGTGTTCTGTGTGTCTGGTGTCTGTGTCTGTGTGTCTGTGTGTCTGTGTGTTGTTTTGTTTCTGTGTGTCTGTGTGTGTCCGTGTTCCTGTGTCCTGTGTCCTGTGTCGTGTCGTGTGTCCGTGTTCTGTCCGTTTGTCTGTGTGTCCGTGTGTCCGTTTTCCGTTTTGTCTGTCCGTGTGTCCGTGTTCCGTGTTTTGTGTCCGTGTGTCCGTGTCCGTGTGTCCGTGTGTCCTTGTGTCCTGTCCGTGTGTCCGTGTGTCCGTGTGCCGTGTCCGTGTGTCTGTGTGTTTGTGTCCGTGTGTCCGTGTGTCCGTGCCGTGTGTCCTTGTGTGTCTGTGGTCCTTGTGTCCGTGTGTTCCCGTGTGCCCGTGTTCCGTGTTGTGTGTCCTTGTCCGTGTGTCCGTGTGTCCTGTGTGTCCGTGTGTCCGTGTTGTGTGTCCTGTGTCCGTTGTCCTTGTTCCTGTGTCGTCCTGTTGTCCTTTGTGTGTCCTGTGTCTGTGTCTGTGTGTCTGTGTCTGTGTTCTGTGTGTCTGTGTGTCTGTGTGTTTCTTGTGTCTGTGTTCTGTGTTCTGTGTTCTGTGTCTGTGTGTCTGTGTTCTGTGTGTCTGTGTGTCTGTGTGTCTGTGTGTCTGTGTGTCTGTGTTCCTGTGTCTGTGTGTCTGTGTGTCTGTGTGTGTTGTGTGTCTGTGTGTCTGTGTGTCTGTGTGTTGTGTCTGTGTGTCTGTGTTCTGTGTGTCTGTGTGTCTGTGTTCTGTGTGTCTGTGTGTCTGTGTTGTTTCTGTGTTGTTGTGTTTTTCTGTGTGTCTGTGTGTCCTGTTGTCTTGTGTCCTTGTGTCCGTGTTCCGTGTTGTTCTGTGTCTGTGTGTTCTGTTTCCGTGTGTTGTGTTCTGTGTGTCCGTGTGTTGTGTGTGTCCGTGTGTCCGTGTGTGTGTTGTTGTCCGTGTGTCCGTGTGTCGTGTGTGTGTGTCCGTGTGTCTGTGTCCGTGTGCCTGTGTGCCTGTGTGTTGTGTCTGTGTGTCTGTGTTCTGTGTGTCCTGTGTGTTGTGTTGTGTTGTTGTGTGTTGTGTGTCTGTGTTGTTTCTGTGTGTCTGTGTTGTTTCTGTGTGTCTGTGTTGTGTTGTGTGTCTGTGTGTCTGTGTTCTGTGTGTCTGTGTCTGTGTGTTCTGTGTGTCTGTGTGTCTGTGTTCTGTGTTCTGTGTGTCCGTGTGTCTGTGTGTTCTGTGTTCTGTGTTCTGTGTGTCTGTGTTCTGTGTTCTGTGTGTCTGTGTGTCTGTGTGTCTGTTGTTTCTGTGTGTCTGTGTTTCTGTGTGTCTGTGTTTCTGTGTGTCTGTGTTCTGTGTGTCTGTGTGTCTGTGTTTGTCTGTGTGTCTGTGTGTCTGTGTTCTGTGTCTGTGTTATTCTGTGTGTCTGTGTTCTGTGTTCTGTGTTGTGGTTGTTGTGTCTGTGTGTCCGTGTGTGTGTCCGTGTGTCCTTGTGTCCGTGTGTCCGTGTTCCGTGTTGTGTGTGTGTGTGTGTCTGTGTGTCTGTGTTGTGTGTTGTGTTCCGTGTGTTGGTGTGTTCCGTGTGTCCGTGTTCCGTGTCCGTGTGTGTGTGTCCGTGTGTTGGTGTGTTCCTTGTCCGTGGCCTGTGTGTTGTGTGTTGTGTTCTGTGTGCCTGTGTGTCTGTGTTCTGTGTTCTGTGTGTCTGTGTGTCTGTGTTCTGTGTTCTGTGTGCTGTGTGTTCTTGTCTGTGTTCTGTGTGTCTGTGTGTCTGTGTGTCTGTGTTCTGTTCTGTGTTGTTGTTGTGTCTGTGTGTCTGTGTGTCTGTGTGTCTGTGTTCTGTGTGTCTGTTTCTGTGTGTCTGTGTGTCTGTGTGTCTGTGTGTCTGTGTCTGTGTCTGTGTTCTGTGTTTGTGTCTGTGTGTCTGTGTGTCTGTGTGTCTGTTTCTGTGTTCTGTGTTCTGTGTTTCTGTGTGTCTGTGTTCTGTGTTCTGTGTGTCTGTGTGTCTGTGTGTCTGTGTGTCTGTGTGTATTTGTGTTGTGTCTGTGTCTTGTGTCCTTGTGTCCCGTGTGTCCGTGTGTCCGTGGTGTTCCTGTGTTGTGTGTCCGTGTGTCCGTGTGTTGTGTCCTGTGTGTCCGTGTGTCCGTGTGTCCGTGTGTCCGTGTGTCTTGTGTCCTTGTGTCCGTGTGGCCCGTGTCCTGTGTTGGTGTGTTGTGTGTCTGTGTGTGTCTGTGTTCTGTGTTCTGTGTGTCTGTGTGTTGTGTCTGTGTGTCTGTGTTCTGTGTCTGTGTGTCTGTGTGTCTGTGTTCTGTGTGTTGTGTTTTGTCTGTGTGTCTGTGTTCCGTGTGTCTGTGTTCCGTGTTCCTGTGTGTGTCCTGTGTCTGTGTTCCGTGTTCCTTGTGTCCGTGTGTGTCTGTGTCCGTGTTCTGTGTCCGTGTGTCCGTGTGTCCGGTGTTCCGTGTGCCCGTGTGTTGTGTGTTGTGTCTGTGTGTTGTGTCTGTGTGTCCTTGTGTCTGTGTTCTGTTGTGTCCGTGTGTCCTGTGTGTCTGTGTTTGGTGTGTGTCTGTGTTCCGTGTGTCCTGTGTGTCTGTGTTCTGTGTGTTGTGTGTGTTGTGTGTCTGTGTTCTGTGTGTCTGTGTTCTGTGTGTTCCTGTGTCTGTGTGTCCGTGTGTCTGTGTCTGTGTGTCTGTGTGCCTGTGTTCTGTTGTGTTCTGTGTGTCTGTGTGTCTGTGTTTGTGTCTGTGTCCTGTGTCCTGTTCTGTGTGTCTGTGTGTCTGTGTGTCTGTGTGTCTGTGTGTCTGTGTGTCTGTGTGTCTGTGTTGTTTCTGTGTGTTCTGTGTTGTGTTCTGTGTGTCTGTGTGTCTGTGTTCTGTGTGTCTGTGTTCTGTTGTTGTGTCTTGTGTCTGTGTGTCTGTGTGTCCGTGTGTCTGTGTGTTTCTGTGTGTCTGTGTGTTTCTGTGTGTTTGTTTTTGTTGTGTCTGTGTGTCCGTGTCCTTGTGTCCGTGTGTCCGTGTGTCTGTGTCTTGTGTCCGTGTGTCCGTGTTCCGTGTGTCCGTGTCTGTGTTCCTGTGTGTTGTTGTGTCTGTGTGTCTGTGTGTGTGGTGTTGTGTGTGTGTCTGTGTGTCCGTGTGTCCGTGTGTCCGTGTGTCCGTGTGTCTGTGTTCCGTGTGTTCCTGTGTCCGTGTTCCGGTGTCCTGTGTCTGTGTGTTGTTCCTGTGTGTCTGTGTGTCTGTGTGTCCTGTGTCCTTGTGTCCTGTGTTGTGTGTTGTGTGTCTGTGTGTCTGTGTGTCGTGTCTGTGTGTCTGTGTTGTGTCTGTGTTCTGTGTGTCTGTGTTCTGTGTGTCTGTGTTCTGTGTTCTGTGTGTCTGTTGTGTTCTGTGTTGTCTGTTTGTGTGTCTGTGTGTCTGTGTGTTCTGTGTGTCTGTGTCTGTGTTCTGTGTTCTGTGTCTGTGTGTCTGTGTTTTGTGTGTCTGTGTTCTGTGTGTCTGTGTTCTGTGTGTCTGTGTGTCTGTGTGTCTGTGTTCTGTGTCTGTGTTCTGTGTGTCTGTGTTGTTCTGTGTGTTCCTGTGTCTGTGTGTCTGTGTTCTGTGTTCCTGTGTGTTCCTGTGTTCTGTGTCTGTGTCTGTGTGTCTGTGTGTCTGTTGTGTCTGTGTGTTGTGTTCTGTGTCCGTGTGTCTTGTTTGTGTTGTTTGTCTGTGTGTCCGTGTGTCCTGTGTCCTGTGTCCTGTGTCCGTGTGTCTGTGTGTCCATGTTGTTTCCGTGTGTCTGTGTCCGTGTGTGTGTGTGTGCCCGTGTTCTGTGTGTTGTCCGTGTCCGTGTGTCCGTGTGTTCCGTGTGTTCCGTGTCCGTGTGTCCGTGTCTGTGTGTCCGTGTTCTGTTTCCGTGTGTCCGTGTGTTGTTCTGTTGTCTGTGGCCTGTGTTCTGTGTTGTGTTCTGTGTGTCTGTGTGTCTGTGTGTCTGTGTGTCTGTGTTCTGTGTGTCTGTGTTCTGTGTGTCTGTGTTGTTCTGTGTGCTGTGTTCTGTTGTGTCTGTGTGTGTCTGTGTTCTGTGTGTCTGTTTGTGTCTGTGTGTCTGTGTTGTCCTGTGTGTTGTGTCTGTGTGTCTGTGTCTGTGTTGTTCTGTGTTTGGTTCTGTGTGTCCGTGTCTGTGTGTTTCTGTGTGTCCGTGTGTTGTGTGTCTGTGTGTCTGTGTCTGTGTTCTGTGTGTCTGTGTGTCCTGTGTGTTCTGTGTTCTGTGTTCTGTGTTCTGTGTGTCCGTGTGTCCGTGTGTCCTGTGTCTGTGTGTTGTGTGTTTGTGTCCGTGTGTCTGTGTTGTGTGTGTTGTGTCCTGTGTGTGTGTGTCTGTGTTCCTGTGTCCTTGTGTCTGTGTGTCCGTGTTCTGTGTTCCGTGTGTCTGTGTTCTGTGTGTTGTTTCCTGTGTCTGTGTGCCCGTGTGCCGTGTGTCTGTGTTCCGTGTGTCCGTGTTGTTGTGTCTGTGTTCCGTGTGTCCGTGTGTCTGTGTTCCGTGTGTCCGTGTGTCCTGTGTCCGTTGTCCTGTGTCCGTGTGCCTGTGTGTCGTGTGTGTGTGTGTCTGTGTTCTGTGTTCTGTGTTTCTGTGTGTCTGTGTGTTTCTGTGTGTCTGTGTGCCTGTGTCTGTGTTCTGTGTGTCTGTGTTGTGTGTGTGTGTCTGTGTTTGTCTGTGTGTGTTCTGTGTGTCCGTGTGTCCGTGTGTCTGTGTGTCCGTGTGTCTGTGTGTTTGTGTGTCTGTTTGTGTCCTGTGTTTGTGTGTTGTGTGTCTGTGTGTCTGTGTTGTGTGTCTGTGTGTCTGTGTGTCTGTGTGTCTTGTGTTGTGTTCTGGGCCTGTTGTGCGTTTTTGTGTGTCTGTGTGTCCTGTGTTCTGTGTGTCTTTTCTTTGCTGGGTTGTTGTGGAATTGATAATGACATTAATAATTTATTCGACGTTATTATAGAGCATAATGTCAATCATAGACCAACGAGGTGGTTTAAATAAATTTAAAGAAGATTTTAAAGAATGTTTCCGGTTTAGTGTTATGGTTTTGTGAATTTAGTGTGTATTTGAGGTTGAACCATCTCTACGTGATGGTTGTTGGATAATCCAATTAACTTAAATTGGAAAGAATTAGAGGAGGGACCTTTCTGTACTTCAGTGTTATCGATGTTATGGTTTCAGACATTTTAAAAGGACTGTACTGAGAAATTTCAAATTTGTGGCAACTGTGGTGGTAATGACCATATTTATAAGAACTGTAAATCACAAATTAGTGAATGCGTGGTTTGTATTCGTGCAAATGAGGTAAATAAGGACCTAACAGAACACAAATTAGACATTCATCATCATGCAAAGTCGTCACTCTGCCCTACTATGTTAAAAAAAATGGTATAAAATCCAGTATTGATTATTATGGATAATTTTAACATGTAATTAATTTTGCGCAAATTAATCTTGGGAAGGGTAAGAGGCATCTCAAAATTTAGTTAAGATTGTGTGAAGACGAAGGAGCTGTGCAATCTGCAATCCTGTACGCTGCCCAATTTGGGTAGAAGGAACTACGGTTCATGAGAAGAGACAGTTACTTAGTGCGCAAAGAATACTAACAATTAAAGCAGCGCGTGCCTATTCCACGACCTCTACTGAAGCTGCGCTGGTACTCAGCATTCTTTTGCCAATAGATTTGGCTACTAACATCAAGGAGGGAGGAACCTAACAGATAAACATTTATCGGAAAAAAGATTACGTTGGCCGATACACAAAAATGGTCTGTTAGGTTTAGCGGAGCATAAAGTGTGGTGGCGTGAACTTATAAAATTTTCTAGAACAGTACGTTTAAAAACTGATTAAAATTAAATTTAATTTTGACATTTACGTTAGTAACCTTTAATCTTATAATACGATTGAATTAGCGTACTTAATCAACAAACATATCTACATTTCGATGTATACTGTTTTTGCTGTAGGTTTTGAAATTTGTTTTACTGATTCGCTTAGATTAGATATAGTTAGTTTTAATTGTAGTTTAAGAAACTTGTAAATTGACACACCATCAGGTGTAGTACCTTCGGGTGGAGCACCTAAATCAGGTAGTTATACTGCCTGGTTAATAAACAAATTATACTGTCTGTGTGTCTGTGTGGCTGTGTGTCTGTGTGTCTGTCTGTCTGTGTCTGTGTGTCTGTGTGTCTTTGTCTGTGTGTCTGTGTGTCTGTGTGTCTTGTGTCTGTGTGTCGTGTGTCTGTGTGTCTGTGTCTGTGTGTCTGTGTGCTGTGTCCTGTGGGTCTGTGTCTGTGTTGTTGTTGTGTCTGTGTGTCTTGTGTCTGTGTGTCTGTGTGTCTTTGTGTCTGTGTCTGTGTGTCTGTTTGTCTGTGTGTTTGTGTCTGTTTGTCTGTGTGTCTGTGTGCCTGTGTGTCTTGTGTGTCTGTGTTGTCTGTGTGCTGTGTGTCTGTGTGTCTGTGTGTCTGTGTGTCTGTGTGTCTGTGTGTCTGTGTGTCTTGTGTCTGTGTCTTGTGTCTGTGTCTGTGTTCTGTGTTCTGTGTGTCTGTGTGTCCTGTGTCCGTGTGTCTTGTGTCCGTGTGTCTGTGTCTGTGTGTCTTGTTGTGTCTTGTGTCTTGTGTCTGTGTGTCTGTGTGTCTGTGTGTCTTGTGTCTGTTTGTCTTGTGTGTCTGTGTTGTGTCTGTGTGTCTGTGTGCCTGTGTGTCTGTGTGTTGTGTGTCTGTGTGTCTGTGTCTGTGTGTCTGTGTGTCTGTGTGTCTGTGTGTCTTGTGTCTGTGTGTCTGTGTGTCTGTGTGTCTGTGTTCTGTGTTCTGTGTGTCTTGTGTGTCCGTGTGTTGTGTGTCTGTGTGTCTGTGTGTCTTGTGTCTGTGTCTGTGTGTCTGTGTGCCTGTTGTGTCTTGTGTCTGTGTGTCTTTGTCTGTGTGTCTGTGTGTCTGTGTGTCTGTGTGTTTGTGTGTCTGTGTTCTGTGTCCTGTGTCCGTGTGTCTGTGTGTCTGTGTGCCTGTGTGCTGTTCTTGTGTCTGTGTGTCTGTGTGGTTTGTGTCTTGTGTCTTGTGTCTTGTGTCTGTGTGTCTGTGTCTTGTGTCTGTGTGTCTTTGTGTGTCTGTGTGTCTGTGTCTGTGTCTTTGTGTGTCTGTGTGTCTGTGTGTCTGTGTGTCTGTGTCTGTGTGTCTTGTGTCTGTGTGTCTTGTGTCTTGTTGTGTCTGTGTGTCTGTGTGCTGTGTCTTTGTCTGTGTGTCTGTGTGTCTGTGTGTCTGTGTGTTGTGTGTCTGTGTTGTTGTGTCCTGTGTCTGTGTTTGTGTCTGTGTTTCTTGTTGTGTCTTGTGTCTGGGTCTGTGTCTGTGGGTCTGTGTGTCTTTTGTGTGTCTGTGTCTTGTGTCTGTGTTTCTGTGTCCGTGTGTCTGTGTTCTTGTGTCTGTGTGTCTGTGTTGTTCTGTGTCTTGTCTGTGTGTCTTGTGTCTGTGTGTCTGTGTGTTTGTGTCTGTGTGTCTGTGTTTCCGTGTGTCTGTGTGTCTGTTCTTGTGTCTTTGTGTGTTCTGTGTGTCTGTGTGTCTGTGTCTGTGTGTCTTGTGTCTGTGTGTCTTGTGTGTCTGTTGTGTCTGTGTGTCTGTGTGTCTGTGTCCGTGTGTCTGTGTCCTTTGTCTGTTGTCTGTGTCTGTGTTCTGTGTGTCTGTGTGTCTTTGTTGTGTCTGTGTGTCTGTGTGTCTGTGTTCCTGTTGTCTGTGTCTTGTGTCTTTGTTGTGTGTCTGTGTTGTGTCTTGTGCCTGTTCTTGTGTCTGTGTTCTGTGTGCCTGTGTCTGTGTGTCTGTGTCTTGTTGTGTCTTGTTGTGTCTGTGTCTGTGTGTCTTTGTGTGTTGTGTGTTCTGTGTGTCTGTGTGTTGTGTCTGTGTGTCTGTGTGTCTGTGTCCTTGTGTCTGTGTGTCTGTGTGTCTGTGTGTCTTGTGTCTTGTGCCCGTGTGTCTGTGTCTGTGTCTGTGTCTGTGTCTTGTGTCTTGTGTTACCTGTGTTTCCTGTGTGTGTGTTGTGTGTTGGTGTTGTGTCTGTGTGTCTGTGTCTGTGTTTGTGTCCTTGTGTCTGTGTGTTGTTGTTGTGTCTGTGTCTGTGTGTCTGTGTGTCTTGTGTCTTGTGTCTGTGTGTCGTGTGTCTGTGTCTGTGTGTCGGTGTGTCCGTGTGTCTGTGTGTCTTGTGTCTGTGTTTCCTGTGTGTGGTCTGTGTGTCTGGTGTCTGTGCCTGTGTTCTGTGTGCCTGTGTGCCCGTGTGTCTGTGTTTGTCCTGTGTGTCCTTGTTGTGTCCTTGTTGTGTCCTTGTGTGTTGTGTTGTGTGTTGTGTGTCTGTGTGTCTGTGTGTCTTGTGTGTCCTTGTGTCTGTGTGCCTGTGTGTCTGTGTGTCTGTGGTCTTGTGTCTGTGTGTCTTGTGTGTTGTGTGTCTGTGTGCCTGTGTCTTGGTGTGCTTGTGTCTGTGTGTTATGTGTCCTGTGTTTCCTGTGTTGTGTCCTGTGTGCCTGTGTGTTGTGTGTTGTTGTGTCTGTTTGTGTCTGTGTGTCTTGTGTCTGTGTGTCTGTGTCTGTGTGTCTGTGGTCTGTGTGTCTGTTTGTGTCTGTGTGTCTTTGTTGTGTGTCTGTGTGTCGTGTGTCTTTGTGTCTTGTGTCGTGTGTCCTGTGTCTGTGTGTCTATGTGTCTGTGTTTCTGTGTGTGGTTCTTGTGTTGTGTGTCTGTGTGTCTTGTGTCTGTGTGTCTTGTTTTGTTTGTTGTGTCTTTGTCTGTGTGTCTGTGTTTCTGTGTGTCTGTGTCCTTGTTCTGTGTGTCTTGTGTCTGTGTCTGTGTGTCTGTGTGTCTGTGTGTCTGTGTGTCTGTGTGTCTGTGTGTCTGTGTGTCTGTGTGTGTCTGTGTGTCTTTGTCTGTGTGTCTGTGTGCTGTGTTCTGTGTGTCTGTGTGTCTGTGTCCTTGTGTCTTGTGTCTGTGTGTTGTTGTCTTGTGTCTTGTGTCTGTGTGTCTGTGTTCTGTGTTGTGTGTCTGTGTCTGTGTCTTTGTTGTCTGTGTTGTCTGTGTCCTGTGTGTGTGTTGTGTTGTGTGTCTTGTGTCTGTGTGTCTGTGTGTCTTGTTGTGTCTGTGTGCCTGTGTGTCTTGTGTCTTGTGTCTTGTGTCTGTGTTCTGTGTGTCTTGTGTCTGTGTGTCTTGTGTCTGTTGTGTCTTTGTTGTGTTGTGTGTCTGTGTGTCTTGTTGTGTTTCTTGTGTGTCTGTGTGTCTGTGTGTCTGTGTGTCTGTGTGTCTGTGTGCCTGTGTGTCTGTGTGTCTGTGTGTCTGTGTTTCTGTGTGTCTGTGTGTCTTGTCTGTGCCCGGTGTCTGTGTCTGTGTTCCTGTGTTCCTGTTTGTATGTGTGTCCTGTGTGCCTGTGTGTTGTGTGTTGTGTGTTGTGTGTGTGTCTTGTGTCTGTGTTTCTGTGTTTCTGTGTGTCCTTGTGTCTGTGTCCTGTTCTGTGTGTCTGTGGTCTTGTGTCTGTGTCTGTGTGTCTTGTGTGTCTGTGTGTCTGTTGTGTCGTGTGTCTGTGTTCTGTGTGTCGGTGTGTCCGTGTGTCTTGTGTCTTGTGTCTGTGTTTCTGTGTGTTGTTGTGCGGGTCTGTGTGTCTTGTGTCTTGTGTCTGTGTGTCTGTGTGTCTTGTGTCTTGTGTCTGTGTTCTGTGTGTCTTGTGTCTGTGTTTCTGTGTGTCTGTGTGTCTTGTGTCTGTGTTCTGTGTGTCTGTGTGTCTTGTTGTGTCTGGTGTCTGTGTGTCTGTTGTTGTCTGTGTGTCTGTGTGTCTTGTGTCTGTGTGTCTGTGTGCCTGTGTGTCTGTGTTTTCTGTGTTGTTGTTGTGTCTGTGTCCTGTGTTTGTGTGTCTTGTGTCTGTGTGTCTTGTGTCTGTGTGTCTGTGTGTGTCTGTGTGTTCTTGTGTCTGTGTGTCTTGTGTTGTGTTCTGTGTGTCTTGTGTCTGTGTGTCTGTGTGTCTGTGTGTCTTGTGTCTTGTGTCTGTGTGTCTTGTCTTGTGTCTGTGTTTGTGTCTGTGTGTCTTTGTCTGTGTGTCTGTGTGTCTTGTTGTTTGTTCTGTGTGTCTGTGTCTTGTGTCTCTGTTTGTGTCTGTGTGTCTGTTTGTGTCTGTGTCTGTGTGTCTTGTGTCTGTGTGTCTTGTTGTGTCTGTGTGTCTTGTGTGTCTGTGTGTCTGTGTCTTGTGTCTGTGTGTCTTGTGTCTGTGTGTCTGTGTGCTGTGTGTCTTGTGTCTTGTGTCTGTGTGTCTTGTGTCTGTGTTTCTGTGTTGTGTGTCTTTTGTGTGTGCCCGTGTGTCTGTGTGTCTGTGTTGTCTGTGTTCCTGTGTCTGTGTCTGTGTGTTGTTTGTCTGTGTGTCTTTGTGTCTTGTCTGTGTCTGTGTGTCTGTGTGCCTGTGTGTCTGTTTGTTGTGTGTGTCTTGTGTCTGTGTGTCCGTGTGTCTTGTTGTGTCTTTGTCTGTGTTTCTGTGTGTTGTGTGTCTTGCGTGTCTGTGTGTCTTGTGGGTCTGTGTGTCTGTTTGTTTGTTGTTGTCTGTGTGTCTTTCTTGTGTTCTGTGTGTCTGTGTGTCTGTGTTCTTGTGTCTGTGTGTCTGTGTTCTGTGTGTCTGTGTGTCTTTGTTGTGTCCTGTGTGTCTGTGTTTGTGTGTCTTGTGTCTGTGTGTCTTGTGTCTTGTGTGTCTGTGTGTCTGTGTGTCTGTGTGTCTTGTGTCTGTGTGTCTTTATTGTCTGTTTCTGTGTGTTGTGTTGTGTGTTGTGTGTCTGTGTGTTGTGTGTTGGTCTGTGTGTCTTGTGTCTGTGTCTGTGTGTCTGTTTGTCTGTGTGTCTTGTTGTGTCTGTGTGTCTGTGTGTCTGTTGTGTCTGTGTTTCTTGTGTCTGTGTCTTGTCTTTGTCTGTGTGTCTGTGTGTCTTGTGTCTGTGTGTCTTGTTGTGTTTCTGTGTGTTGTGTTGTGTGTTGTGTTGTGTCTTGTGTGTCTGTGTCTGTGGGTTTGTGTCTGTGTTTCTTGTGTCTTGTGTCTGTGTGTCTGTGTTGTTTGTGTCTTGTGTCTGTGTGTCTTGTGTCTTGTGTCTGTGTGTCTTGTGTCTGTGTGTCTGTGTGTCTGTGTGTTGTTTGTCTTGTGTCTGTTGTGTCTGTGTGCCTGTGTGTCTTGTGTTTTGTGTGTCTTGTGTCTGTGTGTCTGTGTGTCTGTGTGTCTTGTGTCTGTGTGTCTGTGTGTCTGTGTGTCTGTTCTTGTGTGTCTGTGTTTGTGTGTCTTGTGTTGTGTCTGTGTGTCTGTGTGTCTGTGTGTCTGTGTGTCTGTGTGTCTGTGTGCCTGTGTCTGTGTGTCTGTGTGTCTGTGTCTGTGTCTGTGTGTCTGTGTTTGTCTGTGTCTGTGTCTGTGTGTCCGTGTGTCTGTGTGTCTGTGTGTCTGTGTGTCTTTGTTGTTGTGTCTGTGTGTCTTGTGTCTGTGTGTCTGTGTGTCTTTGTCTGTGTTCTTTCTGTGTGTTGTGTGTTGTGTGTTGTGTTGTGTGTTGTGTGTTGTGTGTTGTGTTGTGTGTCTTGTGTTGTGTCTTGTGTCTTGTGTCTTTGTCTGTGTGTTGTGTCTGGTTGTCTGTGTGTCTGTGTGTTTGTGTCTGTGTGTGTCTGTGTGTCTGTGTGTCTGTGTTTGTGTCTGTGTGTCTTGTGTCGGTGTGTCTGTGTCTTGTGTCTGTGTGTCTGTGTGTCTGTGTGTCTGTGTGTCTGTGTCTGTGTCTGTGTGTCTGTGTCTTGTGTCTTGTGTCTTGTGTTGTGTGTGTCTTGTGTCTGTGTGTCTTGTGTCTGTGTGTCTGTGTGTCTTGTGTGTGTCTGTGTTTGTGTCTGTGTGTCTTGTGTCTGTGTGTCTGTGTGTCTGTGTGTCTGTGTGTCTGTGTGTCTTGTGTCTGTGTGTCTGTGTGTCGTGTGTCTGTGTGTGTCTGTGTTGTTTGTGTCTGTGTGTCTGTTGTCTGTGTGTCTGTGTGTCTGTGTCTGTGTGTCTGTGTTGTGTTGTTGTGTCTGTGTGTCTTGTGTCTGTGTTGTGTGTCTGTGTGTCTGTGTGTCTGTGTGTCTGTGTGTCTGTGTGTCTTGTCTGTGTGTCTGTGTGTTGTGTTGGTTGTTGTCTTGTGTCTTGTTGTGTGTCTGTGTGTCTGTGTGTCTGTGTCTGTGTGGTTGTTGTGTCTTGTGTTTGTGTCTGTGTGTCTGTGTGTCTGTGTGTGTCTGTGTGTCTGTGTGTCTGTGTCTGTGTGTCTGTGTGTCTGTGTGTCTGTGTTTGTGTCGTGTGTCTGTGTCTGTGTGTCTGTGTGTCTGTGTGTCTGTGTTCTTGTGTCTGGTGTTCTGTGTCTGTGTGTCTGTGTGTTTGTGTCTGTGTGTCTGGTGTCTGTGTCTGTGTGTCGGTGTGTCTGTGTGTCTGTGTGTCTGTGTGTCTGTGTTTGTGTGTCTGTGTGTCTGTGTTCTGTGTGTCTGTGTGTCTGTGTGTCTGTGTCTGTGTGTCGTGTGTCTGTGTGTCTGTGTGTCTGTGTTTCTGTGTTCTGTGTGTCTGTGTTCTGTGTGTTGCGTGTCTGCCTGTTTCTGTGTGTCTGTGTGTCTGTGTTCTGTGTGTCTGTGTGTCTGTGTGTCTGTGTGTCTGTGTGTCTGTGTCTGTGTTTGTGTGTCTGTGTGTCTGTGTGTGTGTGTCTGTGTGTCTGTGTGTCTGTGTGTCTGTGTGTCTGTGTGTCTGTGTGTCTGTGTGTCTGTGTGTCTGTGTGTCTGTGTGTCTGTGTGTCTGTGTGTCTGTGTGTCTGTGTGCCTGTGTGTCTGTTTGTCTGTGTGTCTGTATGTCTGTGTATCTGTGTGCCTGTGCGATTGTGTGGCTGTGCGTCTGTGAGTTTTTTCGTCAGCGCGTCTGCACGTCTGTGCCTCTATGCGACTGTGCGCCTGTATGTCTGTGGATTTATGGGTTTTGTGTGTCTGTGGGTCTGTGTCTGCGCATGTGGGCGTCTGTGTACCTTCATATCTGGGTGTCTGATAAGAAACCACCTGTTGTCAATAGCAACAGATATTCTTGGAATATTTGCATACTGAATCCCCACGTGTTTGAATTAATTGCTGGGAATATCTTCCCGTTCGCGAATGTTTAGAGAAAATGGTCCCTCGTGTTCGACTTGGGACAATTTTCAAATCATTCGTGATATAGTCCATGCACTAGGGACATTACAAGTGAAAATTTCACTGCTCTATTTTAATATCAATAGGATACGTTTATTTTGACTTGCAACTAGAAACATTTCTGGAAATTGTTTCAAGGCAGGACAATATTTCATTGGAAATGTTTTACAATGGATAAAGTAAACATATATGATCTACACATTGTCATCTTGTCTATATTCTATACAACCACTAAATAATGTACTTGTCAATAATACGAGATTTCTAAGAATTAACACTTCCATTTATTATTCCCTATAAAGTTTAATTTATCATCAAACACATGTTGCATTGACAAATTATATTTGAAACGTAGGATTTACTTACTTAACAAGATTTAAATGTACTTTCTACTGTGGCACGACCGTAAAACAAGAATGATAAATCAACATATGTCAACAACAATACCTTTGCGGCTTCGCAACCTGCGAAGTTAATTTAAAATGTCAGGTTTGATTTATAATTGTATTTCAATACCTCACGAGCGTTAATTATTCCGGGTAATTTTTTTTTGGACACACATATTTTGGGATAATTTTATAAATATTACTGGCCTCAAAAACGTTTCCAGAAAAAATTTAAGCTCTTGTGGTATTATAAGTGAAAATTTAATATTACACATGAAGTGTTATCGATATTTTGTAGAAGCTGACGGTTTCAAAATCTGTTGCATAATAAACCTAAAAGAATTATTATTATTATGATTATTTCAATTTGTTTAATTTCCACTCTGTAGGTTAGATGGTAGTGTGTTGCCCGTACTAGATATTTTGATTAAGATAAATTTAAACAGAATTGGGTATTTTGTATTGAAGTTAATGTCAAACCAAATATTATATATAATGTGTGATATGAAGAGAAAAGCATTTAATATATAAATAAATTTGGCCAAATAGAATGTATATTATATGAATTACTTTTTCAGAATACAGACATTTGCGTACATGTATATGTTTACTTGATAATATCTCTTTTGTACTTTTAACGATTATAAATAGGTTAAAATATCCGCAACTGATTAACCATTTCCCTTATTTACGAATATTCCACGACATTCGCTTAAGAAAGTTATGTGTTGGCCACAACAGATTGTTTAATCGAACTTTAAGTTTGTACAAAATGATAAACCATAGTAAAAAAAGTAAACTATATGTAGTAGGACTGAACATATTAGATAATTTAATTCACAATAGAGATTTGGAGGCGTCAGCATAAATTACAAACAGCAGCCAAAAGAGAGAATAAATACAAGAAGGTGCAATAAATAAAAACTTTATTTATTTTTTAACCTTAAGTGTATTTTAAAAATTAATTAACTAATAAATTTACTACTTTTCTGCGCGTTTGAAATTCATAGCTAATGAGCGAAGATGACATTACCATATAATTACCTCTTTATTTTGTGTAAATAGGTGTATTGTATTTGAATTGTAAGTACTTAAAGTAAATTGATGTATGCAGTTGTAAGTGGTTTTTACTTTAATTAACCTACAATCCACACCAACTATTGCTAAGTGGTTGTTTGGAATTTGAGGTATACCTAACATTTACTACAAACAACTACAAATGAACGTAAGTGGCCCATCTATTGCTTGTGTGCTAAGGATAATATCACACACCGCACATAGTAATAACAACTTGTACAATATGTATTGCCTCTCCATTTGAGTTGCACATATAGATATTTAGTTATGTTATATATTGTCAGTAGTTGACAATCATGGGATTACTTAGATGATTGAATTATTAAATAATTAACATGCGTGTTTGACGCAAATTACCACGCTTTGTTAACATTCATGATCCACCATTTGTAGCTCTATCGTTACCGGATTTTTTGTGATTTAGTAAAATAAAAATATTTTTATTTTAATATAAAATCCTTTAAAATGGTTTACTTCTTGCGGTAAAGGCAATTGGTTCTCTGAACCTTTCGATTGAATCAGAACATTATCAAATGACATTTATTACTACAACAATGATGTGAGTTAATGGTGGTCACCAAACAATTAAAAGTTGACAATATCGTAATAAAAATGGAAAATTAAATTGTTAAAAGAGAGGGTTATAGATTAAGCTGCAGATTTACGAAATATTCACGTTTACTAAACAGAAGGCCAACAAATACATTTGAATTAATTTTGCTCTATATATTCCACTGGTAATTGTGGACTTCATTTAGATAATGAATATAAATGTTTTTATTGAAAAATCTGGTTCTTTCTACGTTTGAGGCACAACCAAGTTACCCGGGGAAATAAAGCAGCAGTAACTAGATTTGCTGTTAGAAATGAATAAAAACGATTTTAGACAGTTACACTTAGAAATATGAGAATGAACACATAAGATATGATTATTTTAGTGTACTAACTGTAACTACCATTGAAACTTTCATTGTCAGTCACATTATAAGTTCACAAGCATTACTGGTACAAAGTAAATTAGAAACCAAAAATACGAAACCCAAAAATTGAGCTTCTTATCTAGATAATTTATGATACGTGCAAGACTACTCCTTTAAGTGTTACTACAAAATTATTAATACATATTTGTATGAATCATAAATGCCAGTCCTTCTTCAACAGTCTGTCTAAGCTATGCTCACAGTGAAAATTCCTTCTAAATACAGCAATACTAAACAAATGGAATGAATGAGATTCTTTACTATATGAAATCATTACAATTACCGTCAAAATCAACATTTGTTAAATGAGCCGCATGCTTTACATTTATAAACATTGTAAAAAAAATGTATAGACTACCCCTAATAATTTGGTAGTTTTCAGGTTTTATGGAAAACGCTTAAACACATCAATTTAGTTTTTCGGTTTCCCACATTCTGATTCATTCACTTTTTATTGACATCTGTCAAAAAAATTACGTCATCGACATTTTTCTTAAACCACTATGTATGGAATGTAATACATCATTAGAAGCTCTTGTTTAACTCAGTACGTTCCTAGATTTTTGTATGATTCTGTATAGCCGTTTTACAATGGCGGCCGTTCAATTGTGAAAACTTTCTTAAGTTTACTAAGACTGGTTCTATGGATTTATCATCCAATGCCTGTCCTTACATTTAGTTTCTTGGCCTGATATTATTTTTAAGTCAATGATGGTATAAGAGGTTCGATATCTTAATACAGCTGCAATAGTAGTTTTTGTCATAGTAAACTTAGGCAGACCACACGCAAACAAAAACTAACGTCAGTATTTATTAACATTAGTATTGACAAGTAGTAAGCTTAAATATTAGTAATATTTTATAGTCATTACGTTGTTATTCAAAAATTCCTTTTGTAATAAATTTACTTCTAGTAAAGGAAGAACTGTTTCTTGTTCTGTCAGAAAAAAAGCGAACTATTAAACATGGTTTTATTGTCAATCAAACCTGAACAACGCGTACTATTAAAAAAAGACAAGAACACAACAAAGAACAATCAAATAATAATAAAATAAGAATGACGTGTTGAGGATAAAACATATAAATAGAAAAACCTTAATCCAGTAAATGCTCAAAATGAAGACAGTTGACAACTTGACAGTCTAGGAACAAATTCTTCAAAAACATTTCGTATCATTTCTGGTGAAATTTTTCGTATTTCAGTTCTTATGCGGCACTTTAGATTAACAATATCTGTTGGTCGATTTAAATAAAAAGTTGGATTTCAAATAACCCCACAAAAAGAAGTCCAAAGGGATTATATCAGGTGACCTGATTGGCCATTGTGGGGTGGAGCTTTATCTTGTTGCAACCAAATTTTTGGACTGGGCACATTGGGATTATTATGGTCAAGAGTGGCTAAATCTTGCAAAAGTTCTACTTGTAAAATATTCAAGTAGGCTACACCTGTACGATTTTCTTCAAAGAAAAATTATCCTAACCTTCAATATGCCGGCCCATACATGAGGCGATTGACAATGAGATTCTTGAATTCAACGTGAATATTTTTTTTGACCATATCGGTAGTTCTGCCTGTTAAGGTAAAATGTTGCTTTATCTGAGAATAAAATATTTGCGGCAAAGTTTTCATCTTTATGATTAATAGAGCTCGGATTATATGCAAAATGCATATTCTATAATATAAATAAGCCATCAAAAATATTTTGTTTATACACGAACCGCATAATCTAAATTCGATTGACACCAACTTCATTTTGCATATTTACGTGATGTGCATATTTCACTCATTGTGTGCATTTTATTACATATTTTTTCAATTTAAATTTTTTTTATAATGAAAATGAAAAATTACATTTATTCTATACATTCGTGAAGTTTTTGA
Source organism: Vesta saturnalis (assembly GCA_036346205.1). Taxonomy (NCBI): domain Eukaryota; kingdom Metazoa; phylum Arthropoda; class Insecta; order Coleoptera; family Lampyridae; genus Vesta; species Vesta saturnalis. Next base: position 298,607 of record JARFJB010001959.1, read on the forward strand.
CCGTTTGTTTCTTCTTTCCATTTTGGAGTTTCAATGGAATTATATTAAATTATGATCCGTTATAGCGCCTACACTTTTTCTGCTGTACATAAACGACCTTATTTCTGCAACAACTAACCCCATCCATTGCTTTGCTGACGATAGCACTCTTCACTGTAGTTCATCTCAGTCTACTCATAGTGATAATCCACCTTCTATGTCAAATCAAGAAATTAAAGCTGAAATGGCAAATTCAATCAACAAAGACATTGAACGTATTCTCGAATGGGGAAGCAATAATCTAGTTAAACTTAATGCTAACAAAACTCAGTGTTGCCTTATTTCCGCCAAAAAAGATCGATCATTTCCTGTTGTAAGTATGAATGGCTCAGTTCTTAAGTTTTCAGACTCTATTACTTTGTTGGGTATGACTGTATCTTCAAATCTCTCATGGGTTGACCATCTTCTGTCAGCTACCAAAACAGCTGCTCGTAAAATAGGCTTTTTGTACAGATCTAAGCAGTACTTTACCTCTCGACAACTCCTTCTGCTGTATAAGGCCCAAATTCGGCCTCATCTGGAATATAATTCTCACCTTTGGGTTAGTGCTCCCCAATACGCTCTCGATATCGTTGATCGTATTCAAAAGAGAGCGATTAGGCTTATAAATGACCCGTCCTTAACTTCACACATACAGTCCCTTGAGCATAGAAGGATGGTTTCAGTTCTTTCTTTGTATTATCGTTATTACAACGGCTATTGTGCTGGTGAATTACATTCTTTGATACCATCTCCGGCTATCTTTGCGAGAAACACTCGGTTCGCTCATTCACATCATCAGTATGCAGTACAAATCTCCACTTGTACCAAACGGGTGCAATCCACATTTTTCTACACGGCTTCTAAACTCTGGAATGATCTCCCTTGTTCCTGTTTTCCTCTCACTTATGATATGAGAAAATTTAAGGTAGCTGTTCATAGGCATCTATTGGCAATTCATTATCCCACTGTCCATCCTCCTAAGTGTTCCTGAGTGCTTTAGGACGATAGGCCTTATTTAGCCTGTTCAGGTCCACAATCATAAAAAAAAAATTTTTACATATTTATTTATCTACAGAAAACTCATTAAGGTAGAATGCAATAAATCTTTCAGTTTCAAATTTTCAATAGGTTATTGTTCTGAGGGCCATTGGCAATAAGTTACTATTATTGTTCGTTTGACTAATTATATTTGTTATCCAAATTCCAAATAGCAATTTAATGAGATTATTTCTATGAATGGGTAAATAGACCGGATACTTTAATGTTAAGTTTTAAGTTTGTTTTCAAAGAAATAATTTCAAATCATATGTTTACCGCAAAATTTTGCGGGGGAAAAGTTCGTTTCAAAAATTTGCATTTCTTTAGTAGCTTTTTTTATGATCTTTTAGTTTAGAAATTTTCAAACTACTGATTAGTAACTACTAATATTAGTCGATAATTAAAATATCTCGATCACTAATAAATAGTAATAAAATAATCGATTATGGAAGTGTCTCGATTATTCCCATCACTAATTCCTTCCCTATGTTATCTTGACTAACTTGATCAGAAATATTTCAAACGGATTAAGGGATTTTCCGAAATGCACGTTTACGTGCTTAAATACTATTAACTATTATTGTGGTTGTTTGCCGACATTTCTTTTTGGGGTGCTCGATTCTTAATCCCTGAGTTGTCGGAAGTATTTGGCTTGTCCTTGGAAAGGATCTGTGTAAAAGTGGTTAGTACTCAGATTTTAAATTTAAGTAATGCTGTATTTGTAAGACTGTGCTGTAGTGAACATTGATTGGAAAGTACGTGGCGAGCCTTAAACTACAAAATTGACGCAGCGCGATTATTTGATTGTTATTTAAATAATGGCAAAAATTAATAGTTTGATTTCGTTTGGATAAAGGACTTTCCAGAGCTTATACTCGATGACGAAGAAGTGTTTTGTAATACAGGCATCAAAATAGTAAGTAGTATTTTTTACTAATTAGCTTTTTAGTGGTGGATTTTCGATTTTAAAAATAATTGCCAACAAGTTTTTATTATTTTAAATTGCCAGATCTTAATTGGATATTACTTGTAATTTTCACAGATATCCTGTGGAAAAAAATTCAAATAACGCTACACATTGGAACTGCCTTACATCAAGTTAGATTGAAGAAAGGCGGTAAACAATTATCCTTAAAGGAATCCGTGGATGTAAGTTCTACAAATAATGGAAGGGAAACTTAATTCAGAACTGTGTAAGGCACTTGTTAATTCAAACATACCATTATCAAACTTAGGAAACGAAAGTTTTAAGTCTTTTCTGGAAAAATTCTGTAAAATGTCAATTTCAGACGAACGTACATTAACGCCTGTAATAGTTTTTGTCTTGATTTTTGATAAATTTTGTATATTCCGCTTTATTATAAGCCCCCTAAGCTTGAAAAAAATATATTTTTTTAAATTTCATTTTCTAACCAAGTGAAAAACGGTGTTCCCATATGGGACCACTAGTCGGTTCCCCAGTCAATGTTAATACAGGATATAATGCATACAAAAAAATGTAAGCTTTATTAAAACCACAAAATGTAAAGATATATTCTATTTACTAAAGAAACACTACATTTTATTTTTTAGTATGAAGGTCTTTAAAACAAGAAATACACAACCCTAAGTCACATTTGAAGCACATTGTGCGTCCTCTGCTGTCACATTTATTTCCGGTACACCTTCTTCTTTTATTATTAGGGACTTGCACCACATAGTGACCAATATTGTCAAATTTTAATTCATCCCTTATTTTAGGGGTCTTGCCACTGGTCTTTGGAAGATTTTTAAATTTTATCAAATATTCCTAAAGTACAAAAAATATACACAAGAAAGTAAACATAATGCTAATTATATAAAAATGTATCTGTGCTATAACTCGCCTGAACTCTAACTGAGGTACGTTGCAGCCAAGTTTTCTTACATAATTGCCACTCATTATGAACAGAAACATCTAGGCTCCATGTAAACATCGGCCAATACCATGTTTTTCCTCTTATCCCGACACGATAACTGAAATACAAAATAACTAAGATTACAAAGCTATTCTAAGTACATAAATATGTATGCATACTTGGAAACTCCTTCTTCCATCAAATTAGTTCCACCCATATTTTTATTATATTCTAAAACTGCATGTGGCCTGGAAATTGGGATTTTTTTCTTTTCAACGCGAGAAAATCGTTCGACCGTTTTAAGAGGCTGCACCCCAAATGACGTGCTGGCAACCGTCACAAGGCTGTTGTCCATCCAACGAATATACTGGATTCCACTGTTGTTATCCAGAGTTGAAGAAAATGTACCTCTTTGCTGCTTTTTCATAGTTGCTTTAGGAGTTATTGGGCAAGTTTTTGGAACCCAATTCTCTCGTATGGTTCCTGTAGTACCATATCCATTTTTCTTTAGCGTATAAAGCAGATTTGTTCCAGTAAAAAGATTGTCGATGAATATATTATAGCGATTAGATTTATTATTATTAAGTCATCAAGCATTTGCGCTAGAGGTGCCGCAGCCTTTCCAAATAGGGATTCATATAGATTATTGGCCCTGGGGTTTTTGCCCTGGTATACTTCAAAATTCACTAAATAGCCGCTCAGCTTGTTTAGACACCAAACTTTGTACCCGAACCGAATTGGCTTGCCACGGATAAATTGTTTACATCCTTGGCGTCCATAATATTTTATCATTGATTCATCGTAAGACAAGTTTGGTTCGGGTACATAGTGTTCGATAAACTTATTTTTTAAGTAGTCTGTGAGAGGTCTAAGTTTATATAATTTGTCCGCTGTATCTACGGTAGAATTGTCCGCAAAATGAAGAAAGCGGCAAATCTGCAAAAATATGTCTCTTCTCATTGCTTTGTATATTATTTCATTTCTCATATCTTTTGAATTTTCCCAATAGCAACGTTTTGTTGGAAGCTCATTGTGACCACTAACCAATAAAATAGCAATAAATACTTTTAATTCTTCAACAGATATTTTAGGGTCGGGTCAATTCTTAAATAAAGCATAATTCGACGTTTGTTCTGAAATAAGTTGTAGTAACTCGTCGCTAAAAAAAAGCTGAAATATTTCTGAAAATGGCATATCTTTATACCTAGAATAGTCTTCAGCGGGAAACGAATGCTTAGTGAAGGTCAAATCCCCATCACAGAAATCACAATCGGGTGGGGTTCTGCTTACGTTCATATTATTCGTTTGAGCTTCGTTTATCAACAGATTTTCTGGATACACTTCTGAAATATCGTTATTTTCTAAGATTTCTGCTTGAACGTTATGAGAAAACTCATTTTCTAGATCACTTTGTATACGACCAATTCTTCTAGAATTAGTAAAGCGCAGTTCAGCGCCGGCAGTAAGCTGTCGGGAGCTAAGATTATCCGCTAGGCCCCCCTCGTCCTCGTCAGCTGAATCTTCGTCAGTAAGTACGTGACCCTCTGGAGGTTCTATAAAAACATCTGCCACTTCTGTATCGGATTCTGATTCGTAGGCGATGTCTAGCGCCTCCTGCAATGTTATTCCACTGAAAAAAGAATATGTTTTATTATAATCAATTTTACCTGTAAACCGCCTAGCAGGTCCATATGGGAACGCTAAACTTTATGACTCATTTCAGAAACAAAAAGTAAATTATTTATAAAATTTATGTTGATAGTGCTTTAGGTTATGTTTTAGCTTGCTCAAAACGCCGTTAATTTATTTTTATTACTAAAACACAATAAAATATTGTACTTACACCAAACGTATGTTAGCCATTTCTCCTAGGTCAAAAGGTTCTTCAATTTAGATAGTCCAAAAAATCACGCACAATAAAAAAGTACAACAAAGTTTAGCATCAACCTGTTAACTGAAGTACATACAACTACGAACACGTGTTAAAACAACCTGCGTAGAAATCAGTCATCCCTACCGCGCCCATAACCGACGTCAAGCACGATGTGCCCATACGGGAACACTAGGCGTTAATGGGATAAGAAAAATAGTATATTATGTTATTAGGAGTAAAAGTGATACTTTATGTGGCGAAGCTGAATGTTTATTTTGCCGAACGAAGTGAGGCAAATAATTCAGCTGAGCTACATAAAGTCACTTTTACTCCGAATAACATATACTTTTGTATCCGCAAAAGTAAAAATAATGGGTAAAGATCGAAATGAAAGATCAAACATAATTAGCAGGTAAAAGAATAAGATAATCAGGACGCTTTGCAAGTAATGAAACCATAACAACGCACATTTAATAAGCACATTTGGTAAAAATAAAAATGCCTAGGCACAAAAGTACAACTTTTACTCCATGTCTGAAAAGTAAAACTTTTACCTTTGACATTAAGTCATAAAAGTGCCACTTTTGTGACGTTTGAGGATAAAATATATTAATGATGTTTATATTAGTACAATGCAAACAATACGAAACCGTGTAGGTGAAAACCATATTTATTTTATTGTAGATGAAACCACCCATATTTGTGGGCGTTCCATCGTTAATATAATGCTTGGGATCTTAGATGGGGTACATCCTAGCCCATGTTATTTAATTAGCTGCAAAGAAATCGTTAAAGTATATAATTTAACAATAACTAGATTAGTAAATGACAGCTTAACACATTTTTTTCTTCCCGGAGCGGTTCTTTCCTAAAAAATCGTATTGATGTTACCGGATGCAGCTACGTATATGATTAAAACAGCAAAAAACCTAAAAATATTCTATAAAAATTTAATTCACACAACATGTTTAGCCCACGCGATTAATGGAGTAGCGGAAGAAATAAGGATACAATTTCCACTTGTAAATATTTTAATTAGTAATGTTAAAAAAGAGTTTATAAAAGCGCCCCTGAGAATACAACTGTACACAGAAAAATTACCAAATACACCTCTGCCACCCCAACCTGTTATTACTAGGTGGAGTACTTGACGAAATGCTGCTATTTTCTATGCGGAATATTTTAATAAAATTAAAGAAGTAATTGTCGAAACAATTTTTAATTTAGAAAAAAAGGGAATGTCTTTGACGGAGTCAGTTGAATTAGTTAATAGTCTCAAGAAATCGATTGGTGGAGTTACTGGAACAATTGGAAATATCATTGAACAAAAACTTAGTGGTGTTCTAATTAAAAATGAAGGGTTTAACATTCTGGAAAATGTTTCAAAATTTAACAAGGTGAATGTGTGCTAAGTAATGTAGATCCTGCAATCATTTCTGTTTCTAAATATGCGCCCATTACAGCTGTAGATGTAGAGCGAAGTTTTTCTATATACAAGAATGTACTTTCCGATAGAAGGCAATCGTTTACTATGCAGAATTTAGAAAAATATATCATTATAAACTGTTTTGGTAATGTAAATAACAATAAACTAAGTAATTAATGATTTTTGTTGTCTGTTATTGTCTTATTATTCTGTTAGTTAATCTGTTTAGTCATTAGTCGTTAATATTATAATTATTGTTTTATATGTATTATTTTAAAAATAAATGTATAAAAATATTTTGTTTATTATTGTGAGTAAAATTTAGTGCATATGCTGCATATTTTTGTGCATATTTTACAGAATCAATTGCATATTTTAAAGATTTTAGATGCATGTATATATATATATATATATGGGCATATTTTAACTAATTTTCGTGCATATGAATCCGAGCACTAATGATAAATTGGTTTATACAAATATTTTGTTTATTATTGTGAGTAAAATTTAATGCATATGCTGCATATTTTGCAGAATTGATTGCATATTTTAAAGATTTTAGATGCATGTATATATATATATATATATATATATATATATATATATATATATATATATATATGGGCATGTTTTAACTAATTTTCGTGCATATGAATCTGAGCTCTAATGATAAATTGGTTGCATAATTTCGCAGAATTGCGGTCTTCGGTCGAAAGCATCCTCACTTAATTCTTGTAACGCAAATTTTCTACGGGTGGTATTTTCTGTGCCAAATTGTTTGCACAGACGATTCTCTTATTCCCATAACAACTGCTGTGTGTGCGTGTGCGGGTCCTAGTGCGTGCGCATGGGTATGTGCGTGAGCGTTTTCGTGTGTGTGTGTGTGTGTGTGTGTTTGTACGTGTGCGAGTGCGCGTGCACGTGTGCATGTGCGTGTGCGTGTACGTGCGCATGTGGCGTTTTGACAGCCATCTTCCGATTCACTGCCCCCAAAGTCGCAATTAATATCTAAATCGGCCAAACTTTTACCCTTGAGTTGGTCAATGCATCCATTTTTTGCTAATAGAAGGAGTTTGCTGACCTTAACCGTTTGATATATGGCATCCGGGAGGCGATAAAATTGGGAATGTGTTTTTGGTGTGGCCCTTGAACGTGGCCAATTGTTCCAATTCACTTTTTTCCATGTGGAGTATTTGTACAATAGTCGCTAAGTGTTTCTGTAGTTTTCAGGAGGCCTTTTTAGTATCACTCAAAGCCAGGTTGGAGTGTTTTCTCATAATCATATACCCATAAACTGGATTTTTCGACCCAGGTAAGCGAGAGTCTGCCAAATCAAACTTAGCTCTTTGCGATATTCCATAATCAGTTGCTTTAACAATATTCCGTTCAAATAAGATAGGAACACCTCTGCCCCATTTTCCTTGAATTACCACTCGCCTTAAAATGTTGTACAGGATATTTTCAGATTCTGTTAACACTTTCTCAAACTCGGACGAGTTTTCAGTGTTTCTATATTCCAAACTCATTCTTTTATTAAAAATTAACACACTGAAAAATATTGCTTCTTGGAGTGTACGATAAACCTTCACACTGTTAGGGGACTCTTCCAATAGTTGGGTCCTAGAATGTATAATCAGTCGGCTCAGATACTTTCCAAACTTCTGCAACAAAAAGTAAAACATCAATAAAAAAGTGATTAGATTTATTTATGGTTATTGTACGTCGCACATATTCTGACTCTCCGTGTATAATATATGTTGCGATTAAAAGTACAATAGTTATACTTAAAGCACCAACATTCTTTATTTTCTGCCTTTTTTAATGTTTTTATCTTGTCAAAAAATTATATACCTTAAAAATTACACATACTGTTAAAGCATGCGTAGGTAGGAGCTAAATAATGTTTGTGCTTTAATGTAAATATAACCGCGTCCTAACAATTTCGACAGAAGCGTTAAAGTAATAGTAAACTAATAAACAGATAGGTAACATGTAAAAATACTTATAAAAAACCTCGCTCATTTGGATTCTGTTATTTTTCGTTTTCACTCAAAATGAATCCGAAAAAATAAAAATATAAAAAAATATTTTTCAAAAACTTACAGCTATATCTTCTGTGACTGGAATTAAGTTCGATTTGTTCAATTTGTTCGATAGTAGATTCTTGTAAGCTTTACTGGATGTTTCATCCACCCAGTCATTTTCAATTAATGCTATTAATCCCTTCAGTTCATTCAAGTAATTTTGTCTACAATTTACGTTTTACAGTTCAATAAACTACGCTGTATTTATAGCGTTATTTAATAAAGTGCCCATTTGAAGTGCAATAGCGGGCGATTTAAAGTTCCTTTCTTGATCATCGTATCCAGATTCCATTTTAGTAGCTTTGATCAGCATTTGAAATTTACTTGCAATCAATATATCTGTCATTTTAAGCTTTTCATTGTTGGCTAGTTTTCTAACATTATTCAAGATTCGTCCTAAATGACGCATTTTAAGTTTTGCGACCAGAATTAAATGCTTTTCTCTGTGATTTCTTAAATATCGACGAGCAACTTCACATATAATGGGATCTCTTTTGGCTACCATCGATACTGCGTCGAGTGTACCACTTATTCTCAATATATCGTTGGGCCCAAAATTACCACCCATAAGTGTTTGACCCGCAGCACAAACATTACGTCGTTTGGACGAATCAGGATTAAAATAACACTTTTTACTGTGCCTTTGCAAACTTTTACGTGTATAATAATCCTTACTTAATGCCATAAATTCTTGCTAATTCATCCTCATGCCATCTTTCTAAGTGAGCAGAAACATTTCCCACATTTTGATCACAAAATGCGCAAGAATGCTTTCGTCTTACACGGCAAGACTTAGTAGGGTTTGGCTCCTGTAAATTAGTCTCTACGTCCATATTAGCAGCTTCTAAATCAAACAAAATCTGTGACTGCACTTTAACCACTGGAGACTTCTTTTTTCTTATTTCTAAAAACACAAATCACAGCTTATGCCTGTTGGTACAGTTAACCTACATACCTAGCACTGTATCGTCATTATCTCTGTTTGAGGATTGTCGATGGTATGTAATCTGATTCCGATCCCTGGAAAGGTTGTTCGACCGAAGAACAAGGAGACATATTTTGAAGTTCAGTGAAAGAAGCGTCATTGGTATCATGCATCATATTTTTCCTCTCCTCCCCCATTTCGGACGCTAGCTCGATTCTAGCGAAAACGGAAGTTTTAGACGTGCACAGCTTACAAGGCTTTAACAACAATAATAACAGGAGCAGTCGGTGAAATATTGGTTAAAATGGGAAAACTAATGTCATCGGTGTTTATATCCTTTTCTTCCTCCCTCAGATCATAACATTCGAGACTACTACAGAAAAAAGAAATTCATAATGTGAAAATATGAGATTCCACCAAAGAAATGATACCTAAGAGTGGAACTATTCGCCCATTTAAAATTTGGAAGGTAATCATCAAGTATATTTTCTGAGTAGGCACGTGCACCGTATAATTCTTGCAGTGTGAAATTACTCTTCACTTTTGGAGAAACCGAGTCTGAAAATGTAGGTAATCAAGTAAAGGTAGGTTCAATTCACATTAATAGAAACCAACAATTACTAGGTACCTATAATTAAAAAAATTCAAACTATTTCACACTAATTCAGTCTAATTCACACTAAATCCAACAATTTCACACTAATTCAAATAAATTCTAACAAAATCAGAGGAGTGTACACCAAAAATTCAAAGCATCATTCGCCAAAAGAAATTCACGTACTCCTTTACTAAATAAAATCGCGTGACGAAGGTGTAAAACAATCCTTCGATATTATAATCCTATGACTGTCCTAATTTTGATAAATAAACTTCATAATTACTAATTAATAGTATATTAAGTATGAAGAACGGTAGGGATAGTTTACCGATCGAAGACAAGTTTGGAGGAGGAGCGAAGCGATATCCTGAACGTTCGTGATGCTTACAACGTTTTAGAATGGTAAGTAACACTTACCGTTTTGTTTACACACGCGGTAACTAAGTAAAATCGTTCTATCATACAAAAAATCATTTAACATCAATTAATTTATGAATAAATGAAATTTATTCTAAGAACCAACATTGTTGTACGTTCTCATCATTTATAGGATTATCCAGAGGAGCTTCCCTTAGCTGTGAGTCTATAAGCTTTAATTCTTTCCTTCGCTGTTGTGGATCTATAAGCTTTAGATCAACATCTTTGGTAGTTTCATATTTCGGTTGAGAAGTGTTCAATCTTTCGAGTGTTCTTATATCCCTTTGGGTAAGTTGATATATTAATTTTACTCTCAAGCTCATAATGCAACATCTACATTGATCGATTCTGGAATTACGCACACACATTTCCAATGAATTATGTAATTTGTACAGGGGGTAACAAAAATACAAACTCATATTAGCAAACCATGCGTCATTTTTAATAGGTCCATGAAAAAAAAAGGCGTGGTTTACCTCAAAACATGCCAATTTAGGTAGTAATTCATTGCCCTAAAATTATTGAACATCGGTGAAGGCGTTTAAACATTATTCCAAAAAATCAACATTAATTTCAGAACTTTGGCGCCATGTAGTGGAAAAACAAAGAAACGTTGTATATCAGCCTAGATCGTCTTAATTTTGGTTAAGGAATTTGTGGTTAATCGTTGTACAGTGGTTTTAGGGACACACTGTTCGCTTTTTTAGATAAATTCTCGTGACGCATTCAAATTTCAATTCATCTGACGTATGTCACGAGTCGACTAATGAAAACATAGTATTTCAAATAGTTCGACTAACTAGTCTGACAATTTTGGGTGGTGCTTTCTATTGACAATCTTTAATTGGTTTAAGGGCCGGTCTGTCCATCTCCTAATAAATTTATTGTCATAATAACACTAGGCAAACAAATGAAAAAAATCTCTGTGATACGTATGCTACTATACTTTCCTTATGTGTTTCGGCCCTCTTAACACGAAAATCGTAATAATTTTTTTGTATGGATAGGATTTTGAGATATGAATTTTTGAAAATTTTTTGATATTTTCGGCGGTAGTCTCATATACAGGGCGTTCCTTAATGATATGCGAATATTTAAGGATGTGATTCTACATGACATATTAATCATAGTTTGCTTAATAAACTATGGTCCAAAACTGTTTCGTAGCATAGGGAGAACCCTATATTTCATTATATTCCGAGTTAGAAATCACCAATTTCGTTAAAAAAAATGTGAAATTAAAGATAATTAAATTACCTACAAATTTTGTTTACCAACTTTATTAATTGGGTCAGCAGTTTCGGCGTAAAGGAAACAAATGTGGCGAAAAACTAATTTTTTCTGTCAAAATTTAAATGGGAAAATCACTAAATCGACCAGAAAAAGTTGAAGTCGTCAAAAATGCTCAGTTTATCATTTGATGGTGAAGATGGCCCTTTTCCGAAGAAAACAAGCTGCTGCTTAAGAAAATTCTTGGAAAAAGAACAGAATTATAGGCAATTGAGTGAAGGTCGAATTTTTACTATCTTTTTGCCTGTTTGTCATTTTATTCTGGCCAATTTCATTTTAATTCATTTGGAGTTCATTTTATTCAAGTCTTTTCGTTTGCTAGGGTATACGTGTATATTAATAGTTATTGTTGTATAAATTTTGAGTATTTTCTAACTTTTTCTACATTTCAGTTTGCTTGTCCATTCAATTTTATAGGCACCGCGGTCATAAACCGCGTTTAAACGCCTATTTTTATTGCATTGATACAAAAATAACTATTAATACACACGTATGTTATAGCACATGAAAAAACTTGAATAAAAATGAACTTCAAATGATTTAAAATTAAATTAATCGGAATAAAATGGCAAAAAAGGTAAAAAAATAGTAAAACGTCGAATTTTGGTGCCTTCACTCAGTTACTCATAATTTCGTTATTTTTCCATGAATTCCCAGGACAGACCATTCTTATTTTGACGTGGTCTATAAGCCCATTTATTTTTAACCATGAATTTCCTAACACCCTGTATAACCAAATCGACCCTAATTCAGGATATGTTGAAATATATGAGAAAAAATCGAAAAATATTTCACAAATTCATATCTTAAAATTCTATCTATAGAAAAACATTTTATTGTGATTTTCGTGTTCAGAGGGCCCAAATACATACGAAAAGTATAGCGACATGTCCATCACAAAAATGGTATCGCCTAGTGTTAAGGAAAATAAGGCAACTGAATCATGTAGGTAATAGCAAAATTGTGAGAACAATTTGGTTCTTTGAATTACCTAGTCATTCAGATTCAATTTGAGATTATTGAGATTATTATCTGACAATTTCAGCGTCTCGCAAAAATTGCAATAAATTTATAAATCTCGAATTGAATTCGAATGACTACCTATTCAATGAATGCTTGTTTTTGTAACTTTTGCAAGTTGCATTCGAAAGATTCTCTAGCAGAATGTTTCAATATCAGAAAGCTTCGTGCACTCGTGAAATTCTTCTGCTAAAAGCACTCAAGAGTTAGCAATTATATACGAAAATTACGTCAAAATATTTGACGATTTAGATCGTATGAACTGAAGGATTCGGACCCAGAAAGGTAACAATACATTAATTACGATTATTGCACTTGTATTGGCGACGCGTTCCTTTGCGTTCTACATAATTATTGTGAAATTAATGAAATTTGTATTATCTAGATAAATGAATAAACCTCCAAGCGAATGTAACATAGCCAGTAAAACTAAATATAGTAGAGAGAGCGTTCAATTGAAGTTATATCAATAATTCACAGAAAATTTTGGGATGGCATCCGTATATCAGATGCCACCTTCCTTCGGTTGCCACACTTACCGTGAATTTAACATGTGATGATGCCACTCTGTACTGTTTATATATATATATATATATATATATATATATATATATATATATATATATATATATATATATATATATATATATATATATATATATATATATATATAAAGTTCTTAATTAAAGCGAAATAAAAGCAAAAATTAAATAAATATGATTTAAAATGCTTAAACTCTAGATGTTTATTAACCTGTACCTAACATGAAGTTTTAAACGTCTGTTTGACGTAGATTATTGATTTTGTTTTTACAATGTTGCCTTCTTTCCTAATTAATTTATTAAAAGAGAGGTTGCATAATTATCTTAAAAATATCTGGTATGGAACACCACACGGCCTTCCAACCTACAAAATGAAAATTAAAAGGGATGAAATAATTTTAAAAACAATTTTTTAGGATAATAATGCAGCCTCTTTTATAATGAGTTCATTACGAAAATAGGAAGCATTGTAAAAACAAAATTATCTACGTCAAGCAGGCGTTTAAAACTTCATTCATGACAGATAGAGGTTAATAGACATCTAGCTGCGAACTTAAAAAAATTCCAAAGCAGCCAGCTTCTTTAAAAATATCAATAATATAGCTTAAGCATTTTGAATCATGTTTATTTAATTTTTAAATTTATTTCGCTTTACATTACAAAACCTTATAAAGAAATATTTGTGAAACCAACAGCAGCTCCTAATAAACCCCCCTCGCCACCACTGAATTTTTCCCAAAATCTAATCAGCTCTAAGAGAAATGAAAACAAGCTTAAACACAAAATTTTAAGTTTGAAGGTGTTTTCGTTCTGGAGTTATCGTGGATACCAACATACATACACTCACATCCACACACATCCACACACACGCACACACACACACACACACACACGCACACACACACACACACACACACACACACACACGCTCACACACACACACACAGACATCATGCCAAATCTTGTCGAAACTTGGCTACATGTTCTAAAATAAGCTAATAAGTGGATTTAACGATAGTGAATGAAAATTCGATTGCATAACCTTCTGTACCTATATATGTATTTATAGGTTGAAAGGTAAAAATTGTTATTAAAATTATTTCATTTCTTTTAATTTCCATTTTATAGGTTCTAAGGTAGTGTGTTGTTCCACACCAGATATTTAAATTTTTAAGGGGAATATATAGAATATTAAAATTACTTTTCAAATTGCGTGTAACAGCATGATTTTCCCTTGTAATTTTGGTCATTTTGGTATCTTTACATTTTCAAAAACCGATATGTTTTTCAAAAATGCTCCATGTGGTAAGACCTCGGTTTTGTCCAAAATCATAAGAGGGGGTGAGACGTATTACAGCGCACTGAATATACTTTGCAACTGATGATATGCACATTTGGAGTTATGCCGTTTTGTATATGAATAAAATCTTTAAAGCTTTATACAGAGAGGACTATACCGGTAACTGAACCTGAACATCTGAAACTGGGAGCGTTTGAATATTTTACATAATTTTGAATGCAATAAATTTAAACCCACAGTTACACTTAACTATTTTCTTCATTCAGTAGATAGGCTATGTAAAAATAGTTATTTGTATTACAAGTAAAGAAAAGTATTGTTTTTCTTTACGAATAGCGATCTTTCTAATCGAGGTGCAGCCGAGATTCGAAACGCGATAAGTAAATAAGAACCTACTTTTCTTTAAAAATAATACACAAAAAATTTTCAGCCATTTCCATCACCGCAACAACTAAACAAAAATACGTAAACAAAAATGGGTGTTAATGCGTGAAAATGGAAAGAAATAATGAAAGTTATCCTGAAATATCGGCATTAACGCTTGAAGCTGTTGCTGGTTTATTACCCTTGAAATCACGAGATAAATATGAGAAGACCTACAATATTTTCAATTCTTGGAGGACTTCAAAGAATGTAAGGGATATCGATGAAGAAAGTATACTTGCTTTTTTTTCATGAAAAGGTTAGTTTTCCCGAATACATTTATTTATTTATTTTAAGTTTTATCCTTATATTTGATTACAGGCTGAAAGACTGAAATCTTCCACGCTGTGGTCGACATATTCCATGTTGAAAAGTACGCTTACAGTGAAAGAAAACGTGGACATATCGAATTATGAGAAGTTACAGTTATATTCAAAGCGTCAAAGTGAGGGATATGAAGCAAAAAAAATCAATAATTCTATTGCAGGATGATGTGTAAAATTTTTTAACAGAATCGCCTGACGATACCTTTCTTATGATTAAAGTGGCGTTAATTTTCGGTCTGTATGGGGTATGCGATATCCAGAATACCGGCTCTATTTTGGTTGTCACCCTCCATGACACTAAGACAAGAATGAAGCGTAAACTCACCATTATAATGGAAATGAAAAGAATTGTTTGACTCCAAAGCATGTCAATCACCCAAGATTGTCCATATTTTATATGAACAATAAACGTACAGTGCAACTTGTGGGGATCCACAGTTTCTACAAGATGCCAAAGAAAATTGCCCATTATTTGAAATTACCCATCCCAGACGGTTACACTGGACACTGTCTATGTCGAACGTCAACTACTTTTCTTCCTGACGGTGGATATCAGGAGGCTCAAAAATCATTGAGAATAGCGTTCAAGCACGACTCCAGAAGAATGTATAGAAGATAGCATTAACAATAAAATGGCGACTTCGAAAATGATTTTTAATCAGCCATCATCGTCAAACAGTGGATGTCAGAATCCATCAGATGTTGTCCTAGAACGGACTGAATTACAGTTGGCTCCTGCATGTAGCTATTCATCATTTTCTACGTCAAATGGAGGAGTTCATCAGGAGGTTTTATCATAATCGTCACTATCATTTAATGATTTACAGTTAAAACATTGTACAACCATAAGTTTTTCTAACGTAACGGTAGTACGTTTAGTATTTATTCTAATAAATAATTAATAATTCTTTAGAAATAAATTGTTGCTATAAAGAAAAGAGATCCTTTTCTTTACGATTTGCAATAAGGAAATATTTACGGTCCATTTCTATGGAGTGTCTGAAAATGTATTTTAATTTAATAAATAAATAAAATAATTCATATTTTTGCATTTTAAACAGCAAATAGAAACTGTCGTTTCAATTAGTTGTTACGTTGGCTTGGTTATACTTTGTTATATTTTACAAATGCAAATCAGTTTTAGATAATGTGACCTTTATCAATCTTATTTAAATAGCACAAACTTTTATTGTATATAACACTGTTTTTATAGAATACGCACACTTTAATAGCTGAGTTGAATAAACGATAAATGAATATATACTTAAGCAAGCTGTACTTCTCTTACCTGTATCTTTCGTGTTTCTAATAAATATACCCCTAATGTCTAATATTTGAGCTACTATCTCTGCATTGCAGTTAAAACGTGTCGCCAATATGTATAGTATAGCATATGAAAATGTCCCAATTTGATTACCGTGTTTGTTATTCAGGATCGGTTCAAATATTCTCATGTTTTATTGAATAGATTTAATAAAGATTTGCATTAGATTTTCTTTTGCTTTATCAAAGTTATTTATGTGTCTTAAATCCTGGTACAAACTGTTTTCGAATAATATGGTTAGTTTTATAACAAAGGATGTGCACATTTATCTTTTTATATATTAGCATGTAATATCATTTTAATTTATTATTACAAAGGCGTATATATATATATATATATATATATATATATATATATATATATATATATATATATATATATATATATTCTTTCGCATAATTTACATTATACGGTTTTATACATGAAATAATGTCCCAGGTATATAGAAATAATGGTCCATCTTACGTTCAAGTAAGATATTGGTTGAAATAATCTTTATGGGATTTAGACTCAATTCAAGCCGACTCAAGATCAGGAAGACAGGTTAAGACAAGCAATTCCCAGAAATCCCAGTGCTTGAAAAAAAGCTGGAATATGTGAAAATATAATATTTAATACTATACTCGAAGATTTATTTAGGAATAAAGAAGTATCTGTACGATGAATTCCCCGAGTTCTTACACCAGAGCAGAAACTGCTAAGAAAGAAATTCATCAACCGCATTTGAACGCTTTGGCAAACAATTACAACTGTTTTACGCAGATTATCACAGGCAATAAAACGTTAGTGTTCCACTGAGACCATCCCACCAAACAAGAATCAACGCAATGAATTCAAAAGGGCTCTCCGTCCCCAAAAAGGGCAAAAATCTTTGTTAGAAAAATTAAAACATAAACATGATGTTTATGTTTTAATTTTTCAACTTTCACAAAGTTATTTAAAACATCTTTAACAATTTTTAACAGATGTTACTACTAACGAAGATAACTGTAAGTGTTATCGAAACGTTTAGATTGTATAATTTAAAATACACCATTTAAAAAACCCAAAAAAGATAAGTATTTTATTATGTGTGAGAATGGTGAAAGTTTACATTTTCATAATATGCTATAGGAGTTAGGTAAACCTATTTGAAAGCCAATTACGGAATCTTATTGTATTTTAGTGAAAATTAACTAGATATTTAATAGATTAAACAGTATTATTACGCCTTCAAGCGAAAAAATAAAAACACCATCAAAAGTTGACGACAAATGTCACAAATCCGTTACTATTACAAGACTGTAATGGTTGATTCATTAAAAATGTACTTTAACTTAATTTTAACTATATATTAAGTCTATGCAATGCTGTGGTAGCTTAACATACTTAATATATACCGAATTTACTCCGGGGACTAATTCCAAGGTGCCAAAACCTATCTAACCGGAGATACTATTCTTACTGTTAAAGTTATTTGGATGTTATATATCTCAATAGCTTTTCGTTGAAAACGAGCATTCAATTCATAAAATGTCATGCGTTTTGAGGACCAGCGGCAAAGCTACGTTTTAGAGTTCTACATACATAAAGATAAAATTTGCATCGATTGGGTCTTGAATCTCGATGGCGCAGCTGATTAGCGCGGTACCCTAGCAAAGTACAGGTAGTAGGTTCAAAACCTACTCGAGGTAAACTTTTTATTTATGTATTTAATAAAATTAATAATAACTTTTAGTTAAATTACCATTAGCTTGTAGTTGTGTTCTTAAATGATAAAATCCATATTGTAAAAAATCTGAGTCACAAATTTGTTTAGCTCGATCTACTAGAGCTTTAGTTACGCTAATCTTTGAATGTGGGATGATAATTTGACAGATTATGAAGATACCTTTCGATACGTGTAGATTTCCCGAAAACCTTAAAAGGCAGATAGAAATCATTTGTCTAAATCTAAAAATGGTCAATTTCAATTAGCTTCTTTTTTTATAGTAAACTTGGATGAATGTACATAATAAATTCTAAAAATTTGTTTAATGCTTCTTCTTTAAGTCTAAAGGCTAAAGGCTTTTTAGGAGTAGTATGAGCACATATGAAAATGCAAACTTTCGCGGTTAAGATTCATAATCAAGACACTTATCTTTTGAGTTTGTAATCTTGCACTTTTTTTATTTTTTATATAAAAATTTAAACGTTTGAATAACAATTACAATTATCGCCTTCAGTAATTGACAACTGTTTTAAAAATAAAGATTAGATATTATTGAATTGCCTAGAAAATGACAAACCAAAACACGCTCTAAATGATTTTCCGTTACTATTTCAAGAATGTAATTGTTATTATCGTTAAAATTAAGGTAACATTTCTGTTTTAAATGTATAATAACGACCACAATGTTTAAATAGTAACGGAAAATTATTTCTTTGTTAGTTTTGCTATTTTGAATGTCAAATGTTTAGCTGTCAGTACCTTTATTACTTTCAAATTAAAGTTTAGCATTTATATTGTAATTTGATCAAATTTCAATAATTCTATTTATGGATTGTGTCATTTTCAAGGCGGTATAATAATATTTATTTTATTGAAGATCTAGATGATCTTCACTAAAATAAAATAAAATGAGGTTCCGCAGTTGGCTATCAAATACGTTTGATTAAGTGTTATAACAGACAATTTAATTAATTTTCATTTACCGAGGACTGTAATTGTAGCTATAGAAACGTTTGAATTTGTATATAACAAATAAAAATACACAATTTCGAACTTCAACGATCAGTATTTTACTGGTGTGAGGATATTTCAAAGGTACGTCGACATAAACGAATAAAGTAACGTCAAAATTATGTATATAGTCGGGCCGACGAGAGGTGTCTTATGATTCATCTTTTAGTAAAGCATGGTTTAAGATTTTAAAAGCGTATGTCGTTATTGGTTCATATAGTTAGTAATTTTGAATACATCAAAACATCGTCAATGTTTCTAGGTTATTTTCAAATTTAAGCTGCGCTGTCAAATTTAAATAAAATTATTGTTTTAATATCTCGGGATTTAGCATCCTGAAGATCTTAAAAATCACCATCCACTCGTATAAATAAAGCCAAATTTCGTTTAAGGTCTGTTCGCACTTATTCTGGCATGTAAAGTCCACTGGGTGTGGGTAGTCATATGATAAAAATATATTGTACAACTGTAAACGATTATCAAAACCGAGACCGGGTCAACAAAATTTCGTTTTGGATCGGTTTTACAAATTAATTATGTCAATAATTTTCAATAAGAAACGAATTAGCTAGCAGTAGGCAGTGCCCGAATGAAGTGCGAAAAGTTTGGTTAATTGCGGAGGATCGTTTTTAGCCGACAGATCTCACTGCGTCAAAAGAGTAATGACTGTAATTTGGTTATCGAAGCCACTTATAAATAACTGATTTTCTCATAAATAAATACACTGTATTGGATGTTAAAAATGAGATGTATTATTAGTTAATAACGTAACCGATTTTAAAAATCTCAGTTTACAATATATATATATATATATATATATATATATATATATATATATATATATATATATATGTAAAGCTACAGAGGCATATGATAAATATAATAATTCTTCACAATGTAATAAGTAACTAAGATTCTAATTGTTGCTTTACATTCAAATATTGGACATCTTACAAATAAAAGTCATCACCTTCACTTTCACTATCTCCGACATTGATTACTAGAGGTTTTACATTTCCTCAGCTCTTCTTTGAACGTCCCACTACTGGCTTATTTCCTTTTCAGCATGTATAATACACTTTTGCCTCAGTAATGAATCCTTCCATAGCGATAAAACATTCTCGTCACTGAAGCCCTGTCTTCCAACGTTTTTGTTGTAATATTGTTTACAATTTGCCCATATTAACGCGATAGGGTTGAATTGGTAGTGATACGGAGGTAAACGGAAAATTTGATGTCCCCATTGATGAGCGATTTCATCAATTGCATATATTTTTGGAACTTGTAAATCCTTGGCAATTTGTAATAATTCCACTTTCACCATATCATTCGACTGAGGAGTGTTGTGTTTCCTTAAAAATTGAAGAAGATCTTCTTTCTTCCAACTACTTGAAGGTAATTTTTCTACTAATGTAGAATGATAACTGGCATTGTCAAGAATTATCAAACTTGGTTTTTCTAAATTCGGTAAAAGCTGTCCTTCAAACCATTTTTGAAATAAATCAGCGTTTATATTATCGTGGTAGTCTGCTGTCTTACTTTTACTGGAAAATACCAATGATGAATTAGGTGTAAAACCATCCTTGATGCCAGCACTCAGTACGATAAAACTAAAATGTATTCGGTTAAAAATATTTTTAACAAATCGGACTATTTTAATTACATTCCCTTCTCCTAGCTGTTTTTTGTGCTTTTCAATTCATTATCATGTCATGATTTTCGAACGCTTCCTCGACTAAAAATCCACGTCTCATCCAAAAAGACAGGATCGTAACTAATTTCACAACTTTTATTAGCAAAATAATTTCGCAAAAATGTTGCTCGAGCACCAGCAATATGAACCTGCTCCATTAAATGCCTTCTTTGATCGTCAACTTTGAATTCAAAACCAATTTTGTGTAACAATTGTTTTAAACTCGTTTTACTGAAGGTAAATATTTTATCTTCTTTAAGTTAAGTTGGGAGTTTTTCGATAGTAATATGTGAGCCTAAAATTAAACAGTGATTAACTGCATGTTAACAATAATTTCTGAATTATTTACCAGTTGCATGCATGGTGTAAATTTTTCGTTTGAAAACGTCTTTCACGTATTCGTCGGCATCCACTGACTTCGACTTCAAACGCAGCCTAAGTTTTAGCGGTGAATCCGGCGCTGATTTCCCAGATTCTAAAGCGAGAGCCATTCTTGCCTTTGTCAGAGTTACGGTTTTTTCGGAAATGCCGCATTCGAGAGCAGTTCGCTGCAACATAATATTACATAAATATAAATTTAAATAGTGAAAATTATTAGCGTACCTGGATAATGGAATTTAAAGGTAAGTTTGCCCCCCCCCCTCTGTTATCGCGTTCCATTTCAAAATAGTGCAGTATATTCATTAACATTACTTGAGTTTGGCTTTTGAAATATTTACCTGTTAATGACATCATTATTTGCTGCAAAATAAATAAATGCATTCAATCAATTGGAAATACATTTTGCATTATAAACTTACATCGTAATAGTGAATATTAATAATAATAGTTTTGAAAAAAACTGTTGTTTACAAATGCAATGGACACTAATAAATTACGAAGCGAAAGATAAATTATTATAACTACAAAACACGATGCGATTATAAGAAACGAAATACGAAGAATAATTTGAGGTTACACAGCCAAGAAGACATCTGACAGCGTCATGCGCTTTGACTTTAGAATCGACATACGTTTTTAAGTCCTGGATTTAAAATATATAGCAGACGTATAAATTATAACCCGTCTTTCTTTAAGTGGGAACTTCGGACTATGATAAAGGGAAACAGATCACAGTAATAGTTATATCCCCATTCTCGAGTCCGCCATGAGGCACCTCTCCCCGGTGCTGCTATATGAACAATTCAACAAGTAATTTTTTTCTGACACTCAACGGAAATGGACCATATTTCCTTATTACAAATCTTAAAGAAAGGTATCTCTTTTCTTTATAGCAACCATTTCTTTAAAAAGAATTATTAATTATTTATTGGGATAAATATTAAACGTACTACCATTAACGTTGGAAAAACTTATGGTTGTACAATGTTTTAACTGTAAATCATTAAATGATAGTGACGATTTTGATAAACCCTCCTGATGAACTCCTCCATTTGACGTAGAAAATGATGAATCGCTACATGCAGGAGCCAACTGTAATTCAGTCCGTTCTAGGACAACATCTGATGGATTCTGGCATCCACTGTTTGACAATGATGGCTGATTAAAAATCATTTTCGAATTCGCCATTTTATTGTTAATGCTTTCTTCTATACATTCTTTTGGAGTCGTGTCTGAATGCTATTCTCCATGATTTTTGAGCCTCCTGATATTCGCTCCACCCTCAGCAAGAAAAGTAGTTGATGTTCGACGTAGACAGTGTCCAGTGTAACCGTCTGGGTTGGGTAGTTTCAAATAAAGTTGCAATGTACATTTATTGTTCGTATAAAATATGGACAATCTTGAGTGAGTGACATGTTTTGGACGCAACAATTCCTTTCATTTCCGTCATAACGGTGAATTTACGCTTCTTCCTTGTCTTAGTGTCATGAAGGGTGACAACCAAAATAGAGCCGGTAGTCTCGATATCCGTCACATTTAACTTTCTTAGCTCCCCACTATGGCATGCCCCATACAGATCGAAAACTAACGCCACTTTAATCATAAGAAAAGTATCGTCAGGCGCTTTTGTCAAAAAATTTTACACATCATCATGCGATAAAGTTTTTGATTTTTTTGCTTCATATTCCTCACTTTCGCGCTTTAAATATAACTGTAACTTCCAATAATTCTATATATCGACGTTTTCTTTCACTGTCAACGTACTTTTCAACATGGAATATGTGGACAACAGCGTAGAAAATTTCAGCCTGTAATCAAATATAAAAAATAAATAAATAAATCCATTCAGGAAAATTAATTTTTTCATGAAAAAAAGCAAGCATAAACTTCTTAGTCGATGACCCTTACATTCTTTGAAGTCCTCCAAAAATTGAAAATATTTATCTCGTGATTTCAAGGGTTATAAACTAGCAGCAGATTCAAGCGCTAATGCCGCTATTTCAGGATAACTTTCATTATTTACTTCCATTTTTACGCGATAACACTTGACAAAATATTTGTTTACCTAGTTTTGTTTAGTTACTGGGGTGATGGGAACGGCAATTAATCCATTTCCATTTAGTGTCCAAAAAAATTTTATGTATTATTCTTAAAGAAAATTAAGTTCTTCTTTACTCTTCGCGTTTCTAATCTCGGCTGCGCCTCGATTAAAAAGATCGCGATTCGTAAGAAAAACAATACTTTATTTATAAGACAAATAACTATTAATGTGTATGTAGAAGAATGTTTAGAGTAGTGTAAGTTTATTTGTTTAATAAGTTTCTTTTCTAAATTGTAAGATTTAGTTGGTTTATTGAATTTTAACAGTAAGTACATCGAAATCAATTCAATTTTATGAAAAATTTCAAGGTCCAATTTTATAATTAATGCCGAAAGATTAGATTAGGTTTATGTACAACGTGAGTGAATATTGCATTAGAAAACTATGCAACAACAGTCGACAATGGTTTTGTTAAATGAATAATTTTGACGGATTCTTATTGTGTGCTGATTCCGAAAGTAAGATCAACCTTTTTCTTGCAGGCTACATTTTTTTTATAATCGGTTTATTTATTGATACAGTTTCACATTTTATAATAATAAATACAATAGCTGTCCCATCCCCTATGATCCATTCATTTAGCTATTAGTAAAGTGAAAGTAGAGGAACGTGTATCATTAGGGTAATGCCAACATTCAAGTTAATCATACTATTCTATTCAAAACCCATTAAGAAATTCTCATTGTATGCATTCCATTTTCAATTATGCCCCGTTTATTGCGTGAACAGCATCTTTCAATTGTGAGGGTGTTGCGTACTTTCATTTTTTTTATTATTTTAATTAATTCTACGAACTCTGTATAAAAACGCCTAGAAATTGTATATATCATCCAGATGGTTTTTGTTACGGGTATGGTGAATTAACTTTCAACTCTCAAAGAAGATACATAACTTCTTTAGTGCGAATATCATATGAGTTGTATTTTGGGTATAAAATTAGTGATCACGACAAATCTAGGACACCCCACATCTGTTGTGCTTCTTGTGTAACTTTGCTTATTAGCTGATTGAATGGAAAATCGCGTCACCTGCCATTTGCAGTTCCCATGGTATGGAGAGAACCAAAGGATCACTCCACAGACCGCTATTCTTGTATTCTGTAAAAGAATGGAAGTTATGAAATTTCTATTGTGATCATGGAGATCCCTTTTATTTCCATTATATCAGTTTGACATTCTTAAAAACATGTTAATTTAATTTAACTCTATGTTATATATAAGTAATTATTACTTTCCAGTCTTTTTAATGGGTTTTTACAACTGTTAATGAACACGTTACAATGAAACAATTTTGTGTGTATGTAATTGAACATGCAAATAAAATCAGATATAATGTTCCGAATATATAGGTGGTGACTGTTTAGAGAATCTGCTTATACATAAAGCATCATTGCATTAGGGTAGAAATTATATATTATTTCACGTCATATTTAATTAGACTTTAATGTATTCAGTTTGAACTGTAATCTGGTTTCCGCAAACTGTAAGACATAATTTCGGTTGATTGATCGAGATTGATCTGGTGATCGAGTGTGATTTGTTTTAGATTGATTGATTAATTGATTTGTTTGTATGTGAGAAAGAGCCGAAAGAGAGAGGGTGAGAGAGACAAGATAGAGCAAGAGAGAGGTGTGCGTTATCAACTTCTATTATAGAAAATGTTCATTAGTCTATACGCCACTAGATGGCACTAAAATCAATTTTTACTCAAAGGGGCCAGGGCGCAGACCCTGATACAAGTCCTGTCTTACAAGAACCTCCTTATTAGAATACAATTTTGTATGACGGGGCGAAGGCCTACAGCTGTAAGGTTAAGTTAGAATCCGCATACAATTGCACCAAGGGGGCCACGATAGGGGATAAGCTCTACACTTGCCTTATAAGGTTAGGTTCCCCATACGATCTCCGGCCTGGGGGGCGAAGGCCCGAGAACAAGTTGCGAAGCCCTACACGTGTCTTACGAGAACCTCCTTATTAGAAATACAACGTTTTCTCGTATAGGTAAAAGAGCATACAATAGCATACGACCATTTTAAAGCAATAGGGTCGATAATTTTAATAATTATATCTTATTAATTATGCAATTTCAAAAATTGTACGCGTGTGCGTTTGCCTAACCTCCAGGGGCACTGCTCTTAATATAGACAAAGGACCTTAATTAGATGACCATCGAAAATAACCCTAAGACCAACCCCAAGTCTAAGACCAACCCTCACGTGAGCAAGTACAAAAATTGCTGTCAAAAAGGCTCTTAATACAACAACGTTGAAATTCTATCAAGGGTTGACCCTCGAAAAGAAACCATAGGGGTAGAAAAAACGCGTCCTCTACTTGAGCTGTCATAAAATAGGGGTGAAAAAAACATGTCCTACACCTGGGCGGCTATAAAATAGGTATCAAAAAATACGCCCTTCAAGTAAGCGAGTAAAAACAAAAAAGGCCTTAATTAGGGATGAAAATCCCATCAAGGGTCGAAAAAGGCCTCCGAAAAGAAACCATAGGGGTGAAAAATACGGTCCCCCGCGTGGGCATATAAAAAAAAGTGAAAAGGGGCGGGGCTTGTGACGTAAAAAAAGTGGAGGGGATAGTGCCCTAGTACTACTACTAGGAAATCCTCATGTAATAGTTACCATTGCACAAACAAGATGGTATTTAAATTTTTGGGGTTGTATTCTTGGCGATTTCGTGATTGGACCATACTTTTTCGAGGAAACGGTAAACGGTAAAGTTTACTTAGATTTTCTGGAAAATCAGTTGCCTGTTTTTTTTTTAAAACGTTCCCCTGCGTATACGTCAGTGCATGTGGTATTTACATGATGGGGCTCCCATACATAATAACGCACTGAACCACAGTCAACTACACGATCAGTTTCTATGACGATGGATAGGTAACCAATTCCGTGGCCAGCAAGATCGCCTGACCTAACAAAGGTAGATTTTAAGTATATAAGTAACCTGTAAGTACTTTAGAGGAAATAGAATAAGAGTGGTTTTCCAAAACAGTAGTATCCAAACGGCTAGAAATGTAAGTATAGAATTTGAAGATCGGCTACAACATTCTTTAAATGTAATGAGAGGCCACTTTGAACAGTTAACATAAATACCACTTCATCGAAACACTGTATTTCGTCACTAAAATTGAACTGATTTAAGTTCAACCTCCTCATGCGTATGTGATAATGAAACGATCATCGAGTGATGAAATACTAGTTAAAAGTGTAGGTAACATGTCGCATTTATTTTTAAAAATCTGCATAAATCAATAACTGTAAGGATTAGGTATAGGGAATGCTTAAGAAGAATAGGAATATTTCTTAAGTACTTTTCAGAGATGATATAAAATGGATAGTGTTCCATTTAAAATAACCGAGATAATCATGGGTGTGAGTTTTGGATAAATGCTGCTAAGAATATTTACATCATTTCTAAAATTTATTGCTGGATTGTTCGTTTTTATGTGGCACATTTATAGAAATTTTCTTCTTTCATCATTTCATTAGCCATGACTTTTACGTTTGCGTAGTCCATATGATGGTTGTTTGGATTACAATAGGTGGTAAGTGCTGACGAATATGGTTTTATTTTGCAATGTTATTTGTGGTTATATAGTCTTTTGCATAGTTTTTGTGATGTTTTGCCTACATATTGGAGGTTGCTGTTCATGCATGGTATACAATACACAGTATCTGATTTTTCAGGACTACCAATTTCACTTTTTACCTTCCAATGTACAGATTCATTTGTAGGTGTGAAGCGTCCACTTTTTTTCACTGTCGCTAAATCGACTTATTAGCTCATTTTACAACTTTTGTCCAAGTTTCGCAAAGATCGGCCATAATGTCTGGATGTGTGTTTTATGCGTGTGTGTGTGTGTGTGTGTGTATGCGTGCGTGTGTGCGTGTGTGTGTATGGATGCGTATGTGTATCTGTGTGTGTGTGTGTGTGTGTGTGTGTGTGTGTCTGCGTGCGCGTGTGTGTATGCGTGTGTGCGCGCGCGCGTGTGTGTGTGCGTGTGTATGCGTGTGTGTGTGTGTGTGTGTGTGTGTGTGTGTGTGTGTGTGTGTGTGTGTGTGTGTGTGTGTGTGTGTGTGTGTGTGTGTGTGTGTGTGTGTGTGTGTGTGTGTGTGTGTGTGTGTGTGTGTGTGTGTGTGTGTGTGTGTGTGTGCGTATGCGTGTGTGTATGTGTGTAGTATCAACGATAACTCCAGAACGAAAACATCCACATACTTAAAATTTTGTATATGCTTGTTTTCATTTCGCTTGGAGCAAATTGGATTTTGAGTGAAATTCAACGGTGGAGACGGGGGTTTATTAGGGACATTTTTGTTTTTTATTTTTATTTCTAAAACAACTGCATACTTCAAAGATATAAATACACCTAGATATAGACCTTAAACGTATCGGTTAATTATATTCTATGCAATTTTTTGTAATTTAGCGGAAAAAAATTCCTGAAGTAGAATTTAAGTGTAAGTTAAAAATTTTTCTATACCTGAAGAACGATTGATTTTAAAGAAAATTTAATTTTAAATAATTTTTCTTTATGAAGTTTCTTAATATAACCCAAGGTAAGTCTAAAAATTAATTAAGTAATAAAATAAAATTCGTTAAGTCAGACATTAGAACTCCCTTTTGAGTGTCAGAACGTACACGTAAAAGTCGTCAATTTGACATAATATTTTTTAATACACAGTTATAAAAGACATGGTTTATCATAATTATTCTGTTTTTGCTACATATTCAGGAACACATAATATAATAAAATTGCAAGATGCTCATACGGCGGTACCTTAATTAATTCAAGTTTCTTTTACTTCCAAAGTTATTATTTAGTTTATTCTCAAATGTGCAAGTATATTTATAACTTCCGTTCAACACAAAACTGAAAATTCCTCTTGTAAATTAATAATTATTCTTTATGAAATTAATTTGGACTCTCCTTTGTGCGCTCAGCAAAATTGTGTGTGAAATTAATTAAAATTCCATAAATCAGCTCTAAAATTGCCACTATACTTTTCTTCCCGATTGCACTTTAGTTGTAACGTTCTATGCCTATCCTTATATGGCCTTCACCGTTATTTGCGCATCTCATAGCTCAATGTCATGTCTTTGACTTACATGGTGCTTAAGCAGAAACCAAACTTTAGTTTTTATTTACTCCTTTTATTTTTCACTTTCGTTTAGGGATGTGAAAATGTTACATTCAAATATTAATCCATTAACCTTTAACTAGGCGCTATAGTGTAAAAAATACACAGCGTTCTATTTTTTGCCGCGTATTTTTGACAGCGCCGATTCTGCCCCTTTCCATTCGATGTATCCTCGAGGCTGACTTCGCTTTAACGCTTAATCAACCGTGAGCTACCAAGGCAGCATTATATTGCGGTATTATTCATAGATTTTACCAATAGTGTACTTTTTACACCGTAGCGAGCAAATATGTAAGCATTTTTTTTTTCAGTCAACATAAACATTTCTTTTAGTATTCTTTCCAATCTTTTCCGATTTAGGGATGAAATCAGACTAAAAAATCGAAACCAATTAAAAGAAGCAGAATTAGAGAGCAAGAAGAACCAGATGTTGGAGATTCTGATGAAGATGGATTATCGGATCCAAATATTTCAATTTCTGAACACAATAAATACGGACTCTAAGCAAGACGTAAACCAATTTCCTGACGAAGATAACGATAAAATGGATACTACTGAATATTTCCTTGAAGGGCCTTCTCTAATTGGCAAGGATCAAAAGACGATTTGGTACAAGCAACCCATAACAAGCAAATTGGCAAGATATGCAAAGAAAAACGTGGCCAATATACACTCTCGCTCTGTGTTGGAAAACCTGGTCGAAGCAACACCGGAAAATATATTTCTACAATTTATTACGTTTGGTATGGTATGGTGGATGATAGTGACAAATACGACTATATACAATGAGTCCCAGAAGTTATGTCTAAATTCATTTAAAGTTTAAGGGTCTATTTTTGACTGCGGCTTTTTAGTAGTAAAATTTGGTATACAGGCTTGCACAAAAGTTAGATACGACCACCATCTTGATTTTGTCAAAGGAAACACCTGTTTTTTACTTCATTTTCTGAATATGCTTCGAATTCTGTGTAAATCTCATGTACCATGTCCTATACCTATAATCAACAGATCTCGAAATATTTACAAAAATAAATAAATATTGTCTTTATAAAACCATCAAGAACACTTGCAAAATAATCGTGTCCCAGGTGTTCCATAAACAATAGGTACATGTTTTCATTTCGTTGTGTGTCAATTTATTTCTGACGTTGAATTTCAACATTTGTCCTTTCCGAAATGGTGTATTTTTGGATGAAACATTTACTAATAGGTGGATAGGAAGGAGAGGACCTAATCGAATGGCCTGCTACCAGCGACGAGGCTAAATCGTATTTTTTAAATTTTCCTCTCACAAATTGTCTATTTTACAAATATTTGATTAATTTTGACCTAAAATTATCTATAACAAAATACTTATCTTTTTTTGGGGTTTTTTTAATGGTGTACTTTAAATTATACAATCTAAACGTTTCGATAACACTTACAGTTATCTTCGTCAGTAGTAATGTTTGTTAAAAATTGTTAAAGATGTTGTAAACAATTTTTTTTCAAATTTGAAAAATTAAAATTTTTGGCTGACAAATTTCATTGTTAGCTTTCGTCGTAGAGAGTGTTCTGGTTTGTCATCTTTGAAGCAGTTTAACAAAATTTAATTTTTATGACCTAGTTATTCTTTACTAAAATTTTAAAGTTGGCTTTATACGTTTCTCAAACTGTTATATTAATAGCAGGCTTATGTTTATGTTTTAATTTTTCAAATTTGACAAAAAATTGTTTACAACATCTTTAACAATTTTTAACAAACATTACTACTGACGAAGATAACTGTAAGTGTTATCGAAACGTTTAGATTGTATAATTTAAAGTACACCATTAAAAAAAACCCAAAAAAGATAAGTATTTTATTATGAGTGTTAATGGTGAAAGTTTACATTTTCATATAAAATTATCTAATTTACATCATTAAAACTATTTCCAGGTAAAACAAGATTTTATGATGTTTCGTAATAAAAGCAGAAGGGAATAAATTTTATTTTTTTTTCTGATTTGGTCAAAAATTGGTACTTGATGTGTTTGTTGCATTCTAAGCACATTTTCTTAATACAATTTTTCCATATCTTGTTAATTTGGCCCATTTTTCGGCATCACAGTTAACATTTTACAAAATTCCTGTCAAATCTATGGTCACGTGACAAATGTCACAATGGATTTTTTGGTTGTGAGACATGCAGAAACGAACCGCCAATAGAGTTTTTCAGAAATTTCAATAATAACAATTTTTCCCACATGTGCCCAACTTTATGGCGGTCCCTGTATATATATATATATATATATATATATATATATATATATATATATATATATACATAGGGTGAATCACGACCGACGCCACGGAGTTCTACGGCAAAGCGGCACATAATCGTTAATTTCCAATACCGTCATATTATGTAAGTCAATATGAGCAACATTTTAAAAATATTTTTAAATATACTGGGTGCTCCAACAAAATTGACATATCAAAGCTGTTTTTTTAAATGACACACCCAGTACATTATGGCTTTTTCGAAATTTACATAAAAAATAAGTAGCACTTTCATAAGGGTTCCCTGCTTAAATATCTCCTAATAAAATTAACTCGAACAAATTCACTCTTAGCTTTAAGTAAAATACTGTTTACAGGGTATTCATTTGTTTCAGTTAAATTAGTAGAACATTCATACTGTAATATTCGACTTTTTTTAAATAAAACACTCTGTATTTTATACGCTTATAGTTTAGCTTACTTAATTACCTTTCAACTTCTATAAGGGTTTCCTATACCTGAACCTTCAAATTTTCAACTCATTTAATAATTTTTGGAATTTTTTCAATATTTGTGGTCACGCCATCAGAAATACATCATTTCTATATAATGTCCTCGTAAACAAGATGGTCGGAAATTTAAC
>JARFJB010001959.1:335000-490000 GCA_036346205.1 Vesta saturnalis
AACTATTTACTAATGGAAATTGATTACGAATTGTTTCTGCTACTCTATTAATACCATGTGCGAGACATGTTACATGTATTAAATTTTCATAAAATAATTTTAATTGCTGTCCAGCTTTTACCATATACGGTGCTGCATCAGACAGCATTAAAACTATTTTATCTGTTGCAACAATATCAGGAATAAAAAATTGCATGAAAGCTTCGTTTATAAAGCGAACTATTGTTGCATGATTGGTTTTCTCAAGAATTTTGGAAGCGATTAAATATGATATACTAGACTGCGCCTCACTTAAATAACCAATCATTAAATTAGCAACATATCGCCCGCAACAATCTGTAGTTTCATCTACTATAAAATGAAGATATTTATTTTTTGTAATTTTCTTTATATGCCCCATAGTTTCAAGATATAAATCATTAATATACCTTTTTCGAAGCGTGCTTTCATCTGGCACTTGCTTTTTACTAATTTTTTTCTAAAAATGACCTAAAACTAGGATTTTGCAATTTCTTTAATGGAATATTGGCTTTAACAAGTGCACTACACAATTCGAAATTAAATTCCTCTTGTGCATTTATTTTGGCCGTTTCTTGAAACAAGGACTGGCGCAAAGGTGTCTGACAAACTTTTGTTTTCTTAAATGTTTCTAATTTTCTTTTATGAAGAGAGGTTTCAATGTGCTGTGTAACTTGAGATTAATTTGAAATTAATTTCAAAAATAAATATCTAATTGCGTTTAAAAACTGATAAAACGGTAAATTCAATAACCTACATCAATTAATAAGGGTTTAATTTCCGAAATCAATTAAAAATATGTAATGGTACTTACTATTTTTCCACAGGCTATGCAAAACACTTTTTCATCATCCAGACGTAGCTCGAATACATTTTTTATCCATACTTGAACTAAACTATTTTTAACTTTCGGCATCTTGAAGTTCACTTAACAAAGCCGTACCATTCAGTTACGTCTTCGCCAAAAGAATGTTTAAAATTTTGCATTTTGTCCGTTACTCTCAAATTATTTTCAAGAAGGATTAACTAACTAAACACTTCCCTTGAAAAAATCCAAATAACTTTAACTCTTGATTGCGGGAATTCCCTCAATCAATTCTTTAACTATCTACTTAGGTACCATTGGAATTTTCAAATACTACCAAATAGCGGCATTGAAACTTCATAATCCGGAAGTATTAACGTTGCACTGAACTGCAGGTAATAATCTTTCTTTAAACCTGTCTTATTCATATAAAAATACATTTCTTAGTTAGACACAATAACAAAATTTAAAATAAGTTAGAATAATGCATTTTAAAGCGAATTTGGAAGATATAGAAAAAATGCGAAATATGTATTAATTATGAATAAAAAGGCAAAATATGCATAAAATTGCAATATATGCAGTATTTGGCGAAATATGCAAAATATGCAAAAATGATTGCATTTAGTGCAATTCGTCTAAAAACAAAACGATATTCTTCAACTATAAAAAATAAGCGATATGCATTTTGCATAAAATCCTCACTCTAGTCATCACCTTCACTTTCACTATCATCTTCAGTCGACTCTCGGACATTGATGTCCGAGGTTTTACCATTTCCTCGGCTCTTTTTTTAACGTCCCACCACTGGCTCATTTCCTTTTCAGCATGTAAAATACACTTTTGCCACAGTTCTCCAGTTACTTGGTTTAATGAATCCTTCCATAGCGATAAAACATTCTCGTCCCTAAAGCCCTGTCTTCTAACGTTTTTGTTGTAATACTGTTTACAATTTGTCCATATTAACTCGATAGGGTTGAATTGGCAGTGATACGGAGGTAAACGTAAAATTTGATGTCTCCACTGATGAGCGATTTCATCAATTGCATATATTTTTGGAACTTGTAAATCCTTGGCAAATTGTAATAATTCCACTTTCAGCATAACATTCGAATGAGGAATGTTGTGTTTTCTTAAAAATTGAAGATCTTCTTTCTTCCAACTACTTGAAGGTAATTTTTCTACTAATGTAGGATGATAACTGGCATTGTCAAAAATTATCAAACTTGGTTTCTCTAAATTTGGTAAAAGCTGTTCTTGAAACCATTTTTGAAATAAATCAGCGTTCATATTATCGTGGTACTTTACTTTTACTGGAAAATACCAATGATGAATTAGACGTAAAACCATCCTTGTTGCCAGCACTAAGTACGATAAAACTAAAATTTATTCGCTTAAAAATATTTTTAACAGAACGGACTATTTTAATTACCGTTTCGCTTCCCCTAGCGGTTTGTTTTTTGTGCTTTTCAAATGCCATGATTTTCGAACGCTTCCTCGACTAAAAAATCCACCTCTCATCCAAAAAGACAGGATCGTATCTAATTTCACGTTTATTAGCAAAAATGTTGCTCGAGCACCAGCAATATGAACTTGCTCCATTAAACGCCTTCTTCTATCGTCAATTTTGAATTCAAGACCAATTTTGTGTAACAATTGTTTCAAACTCGTTTTACTGAAGGTAAATATTTTATCTTCTTTAAGTTCAGTTTGGAGTTTTTCGATAGTAATATGTGAGCCTAAAATTAAACGGTTAACTCCATTTCAACAATAATTTCTGAATTATTTACCAGTTGCATGCACGGTGTAAATTTTTCGTTTCAAAACGTCTTTCACGTATTCGTCGGCATCCTCTGACTTCGACTTCAAACGCAGCCTATGTTTTTTCGGTAAATCCGGCGCCGATTTCCCAGATTCTAAAGCGAGAGCCATTCTTGCCTTTGTCAGAGTTACGGTTTTCTCGTTAATGCCGCATGCAAAAGTAGTTCGCTGCAACATAAAATTACATAAATATAAATTTAAATAGTGAAAATTATTAGCGTACCTAGATAATGGAAGTTAAAGGAAAACTTGGCCCCCCGTTATCGCGTTCCATCTCGAAATAATGCAGTATATTCATTAACATTAGTTGATTTTGGCTTTTCAAGGATTCAATGACATCATTATTTGCTGCAAAATAAATAAATGTATTCAATCAATTGGAAATATATTTTGCATTATAAACTACCTCGTAATAGTGAATATTAATAATAATATCTTTATTCTGTTTCTTCAAAATTTATGAATATTATAAGTATGGAATGTTTACTTTCAGTTGTATTTTATAACGTTAAGAAAATTCCATTATATTTTAAGAATATATTTCGAGTTGAATTAACACTTCATCAGCAACTAGAACAATATTTTAAGTACGTTATTAAATAAACTAAAATAACTAACAATATTTAAGGGTATGGAACCAATAAATGAAGCTAATACTAAAATTGTTCTTGTCAATATGACTGAATTCAATAAACTAACTAGATTTTAATAACAATTTTAAATCCAAATATTTATCAATAAAACTATAATTTGAATTTAAAAGTTAAACTTAGAATTAATGGTCATAATTGTATAAACTAAATACTACCAAATAAACTTATTTAAAGAATTTTAAAAAAGTAAATACTGCTAAATTATTAACATCACTTCTAAAATTCATTGCTTGATTGTTTGTTTTTATGGCACATTTCAAAACTTTCTTCTTTCATCATTTCTTTCATTAGCTATAATTTTAATCGAGAAGTCCATATTGGGTTGCTTGTGTTACAATTGTGTAATGCTGAGAATCTGGCTTTATTCTGCAATCATATTTATGTTGATAAATCTTTGCATAGTTTTGTGAAGTTTCGCCTATATATTGAAGATTGCAGTTCTTACATGGTATACAGTACACGTTTGATTTTCAGTTCTAGAAATTTTACTTTTATATTAGTAAAAGTTGTTGTACATAAACAAGTTAAATTGATATTTTTGTCGGAAGATGTTTTAATTTCTTTTAATAATATATG
Organism: Vesta saturnalis; assembly: GCA_036346205.1. Classification (NCBI taxonomy): domain Eukaryota; kingdom Metazoa; phylum Arthropoda; class Insecta; order Coleoptera; family Lampyridae; genus Vesta; species Vesta saturnalis. The sequence goes on from JARFJB010001959.1 coordinate 338,874, forward strand.
AATATTAATAATAATAGTTTTGAAAAAAACTGTTGTTTAGAAATGCAATGGAAACTAATAAATTACGAAGGGAAAGACAAATTATTATAACGATGCGATTATACGAAACGAAATACGAAGAATAATTTGAGGTTAAATACCCAAGAAGACATCTGACAGCGTCATGCGCTTTGACTTTAGAATCGACGTACATTTTTAAGTGCTGGAATTAAAACATATACCAGCCGTATAAATTATAACCCGTCTTTCTTTAAGCGGAAACTTCGCGCTAAGATAAAGAGAAACAGATGCATTTCAAAGTAATAATTATATCCCCATTCTGGTGTCCACCCTGAGACACCTCTCCGCGGCGCTACTATATACAATAATATTAAGTCAAACAAGGGAAAGGAAAACAAATTATTTAGTGAGAAGGCAAACATATTTGAACATCTTCAAACCAGATCAGTATTCTGTATGTTTACTTAACTATTTCCTTTTGTAAAAGAATTCAAAAATAAATATTAAATTCATTTTAGAAATCTTGTTCTGATAAAAGCAAAAATGATTCATTTTGTTAAATATGACTGTTGTATAAAGTATGACAATTCAAAAAACTACACGTTCTTTATATTAAATTCACTTTAATTAACTATGTTAACATAAAAGATCGTTATTGTGGTAACAAAATCTAAATTAATAAAATTGAATTGTATTGTACTGACTGTTGCTAAGGTTTCTTTATTTCTCTTAAGGGCTAAAAAGACAAAACAATATTATACTGTTCAACTACAAATGTATGTATGGCTCAGGTAATGGTTACCATTAAAAAACAAAGTGTTGCTAATTTAAACTAAAAAAAGACTTCAGGACATATTTATTCAGACCTCAGAGACTCGTCAATAACTGTGGTTTAAAAGCACCCATACTTAAAAAGCTAATTTCCATTACGTCTTTACGCGACCTTCCCCCACCATACTTTTTGCATTAATACTTATGTAGACGGTCCACACAAGTAATACTTAAAAAATTTGATTGAAATTTGGTGTGTATCAAAACCTTATTTACACTAAAAAAAACCTTAGACCAAACCGCGTTTCACTTATACGATATCTTATAAGTCCCCATTTGTCGGTGGTTCGTCCGAGTCCACATAATTACTGCAATACAAGAATGTGTATGTGTGTGTGTGTGTGTGTGTGTGTGTGTGTGTGTGTGTGTGTGTGTGTGTGTGTGTGTGTGTGTATGTGTGCGTGTGTTGTGTGTGTGTGTGTGTGTGTGTGTGTGTGTGTGTGTGTGTGTGTGTGTGTGAGTGTGTGTGTTTGTGTGTATGGATGTTTGTTAGTATCCACGATATCTCCAGAACGAAAATACCTACTTACTTAAAATTTTGAATTTCAACTTGTTTTCATTCGGCTTAGTGCTGATTAGATTTTTAGAGAAATTCAGCGGCGGAGAGGGGGGTATTAGGGTCAGTTATTGGTTTTTATCAAATATTTCTGAAAGAGCTGCATATTTCAAAGATAAAAATAACTAGATATAGACCTTAAACGTATCAATTAATTATATTCTGTGCATTTCTTTGATACGACGCGTAATTTCGCGGCAAAAAAGTTCCTAAGATAGAATTTGAGTGTTAGTTCATTTTTTTTCATTATCTAAATAACGATTAATTTTATAAAAAAAGTATAGACGTATTTTTTAAAGAAAATTTAATTTTACATAAATTTTCTTGTTTAATGTAAAGCGAAATAAATGTAAAAATTAAATAAATATGATTGAAAATGCTGAAGCTGATATTTTTATAGAAGCGGGCGGCTTTGGAATTTTTTTAACTTACACGTATAATGTATGTGTATGAAAGTCTATATGACATGAAGTTTTAAACGTCATTCTGGCATGGATTATTGTTTTTGTTTTAACAATGTTGCCTGTTTCGTTATGAACGTATAAAAAAGAGGTTGCGTAGTTATCTAAAAAAATTTAAATTAAAATTATTTCATTCCTTTTAATTTCCATGTTGTAGGTTGGAAGGTCGTGTGGTGTTCCACACCAGATATTTTGACTTGTTAAGTATACTGCTGCACGGGTGTGATTAAGTAATTAATTCGTTTCTATGTATTTTGGCACAATCCGTCAAAATTACGTTCGTGTACAAAATATAATGTAGCGATCCTAAGTATAGTGCATTTCACGAGTAATTAGACCTCTGCAATATGGCTGCTATTTATATTTGTAACCGAATAAAGCGCGGGAGTACCCACTGGCGTAGTACCTTTTTTCATATTAAAAAAAAATAAAAATATTTATTTGAATAAATTTATTATTAATAAAGTTACCATCACTAAGCGTAATGCACGTCTAGTATTGATTAACTATTTCTACAAAAATTAACCGCTACATTTTGATGTTTCTTACTTGGAAAGTTATATACCTTTACAATAATTGTTTGTGCTTCTGTAGACTTTTTCACTCATATATAATCTACGCTGGAATAACAGTCAAAATTAACGAAAAAATAAAATATTGTATAATCCTACCGAAGTTGCACTATAACTGTGCAAATTTTGAATCAAGTTCTCGTCTTCAGTTAAAGCAAAACTTTCTTCCATTTTAATATAAAAACTAAACAATCACTGCAACCGTTATAAATTCTTGTTTACAGTATAATGACAAAACAAAAAATTGATTTAACATTTATAAGTAAAGCAAGTGGTCATTAATGACTCCTAATTCGCATTATGCTAACGGTGTATGCAGTTTTAACATTAACTACCAATTAGTAACTGCAAATTTACAGAAATTCTTAACAATAGTGATAATTATTTCGATCGATTTTTTATTTTAACAATGTTTATTTTTTACGATAATTAATGTAATTGTAAAATTTCCCATTTTACTAATCTAAGCGTGATAAGCTACTGAGTCGGCAAATAATATTTTAAGACGTTTGAAGGTTGTATTTGTTACTATATTTGTCTTTTGCTATTGTAATGTTGTAAGAAAAGACGGAAAATGCGGTCCAGGGTAGCCAACTGAAATTTCGGTTTAATTACAATGTTACACATAGAATTTTAGTAATTTGGTAATAGGATGTTGTTCATAGTGGAATGACAGCCATATTAGAGAAGTCTAATTACTGGTAAATAATCTTAGATTAGGTAAATCTTTGTCTCAGTGAATAATACTATAGTTGTCACAGAATACGTTTTCTGTGATAGTTGTATTCGCTTTGTGCGAGTGTCCTGGAATGTCACTTTCAGGACGCTTTATGCAATTAAAAGTCTGGTTATTACTCATTAGTCATTACTAGTGTAAGATGTTATATTTCCTATCACTTTTGAAAGCTATGTGCATTTAAGTAATTTATCGAAACCGGTCGAGCAAACTTGATATAAAGTACTTTTTTGGATTTGGTAGAATTTATTAATTAATAACAAAGTTTGAAATAGTGAAATAAATGAGTACACAATAAAAACACGGTACATTCCTTTACATATAAAAAAAATATACGTGTAAAATAAATCAATAAATTTTCTAGTAAAATCAAATTTGCTAACAAGCTTCACTGCTTGTATCTGCAACCGCTAGATTCGAAAAACCGTTTGGGAATTCTAACCCTAAATTTTGTCTCAAGAGGTTTTTCGTCTCTTAAATAAGCTCACCTCAAGTTCTAAGGGAATATAAAAATCATGATACATAGCCGTAAAACTATAATTTATATTGTAGCTGATTAAGTCGAAATCACTCATATAAGGTGCCCCAAGCGTAACTAACTACAGTAATTATTGTTTATTGAAATACATTCATTAAATTTATTGAAACGCCAATTCAATTTGTCTACTTTTATTAATACTTCACAATCGCATTAAATGTAACTTCTAGCTTATTTATATCTACATAAGACACCAGTAAACTAATATAAAGCTGCAATTAATTATTATCTTCAACATGTTAGAATTTGTTTTAAATTATATAAATTATGTATACTATACAAGATATTCATGTGACTGGATTAACACCACATTTAATCATTTAAATATTATGTTTCATATTATATAAGAGCTACTTTGCAGTTCAAATAATCGTTTTTTAGTAAGGTTCAAGTCAAATTTCATAAACACTAATTAATTTCTACAATTTCTTTGACAGAGTGCCATTTATATGTTAAATTACAATTACTTATTAATCGAAGATGGCATTTATTTAAGCTTTTCGCATACCAACTAATCTGAATTAAAATTAAGTCCAAACAGACCTAGATAATTGTAGTTAGTAATTAGAATCGCTTTAATGGAAACTTGTGATATTTGAAGTATTAAACACTGATTAAATTTTCAAGCTATTCTTGCAGGTATGAGATTTTGTTAAAATTAAAGCTTTCATATACCTAGTTAAATACCTGGTAAATAAATTTAAATTTTATTAAAAAGTTATTATTGAGTTTAACTCAGATTAATGCAGTTTTCTATATAACCACCAAATATTCAAAACATTTTACTGCGATAAAAATTTTAAATTGTAACATTAGACTGTAATGAAATAACCTATAGGTATGTTCCTAAAGATTAATACGTGATATTGTATAAAAAAGCATTTATGAAATGAAGTGTATGTTGTTTTAGTTATTTATGCATCTTTATATAGTCACAAATATTGATAATTTACTATCCTTTCAATATACAATAGTAAATTTGGAATAAAATCGTTACTTAGTACTTTGTGATTTTCTGAATGCGACAATTTTAGTTTTGCAAACCTTATTTGAACTTATAATACGAGAATTGAGCTGAATTTATTGAGAATAAGAAACACGGTTAATGTTTTTTAGGACTTTATTTTAAATATGCTCAAAGTAATTCCCTTTAACAGTGTTACACTTGACCATTCTTTCTTTCCACTGTTTAAAAGCTCCCAACCAATCTTCTTTCGGAATGCCTTTAAAATAAGCGTGACCTGCGGCATTAATCTCTTCTTCAGACGAAAAGCTTCTGCCCCGGAAATTCCTTTTAGCTCAAAGATCAGGCGAATACGGTGGATGTTCTATTACTTTTATATTTTTGGCAGCCAAAAACTGGAGAGTTAGCACTGCCGTGTGTGACGATGCATTATCATGGTGCTGAATAATTCCCTTGTCTGGAGCCCTACTGAATACATCAGGCAAACATTTTTCAGTATACCATTTAGCTGTAACTGTCTTTTGTCCTTCTAGCTTAATTGTCTTTACTAGGTCTATACTTCTGAAGAATACTGCATACATAACCTTCTTCATAGCTCGTTGCTTCTTTGTCATTGTTGGAGTTTCCTCATCTTCCATATTCGACTCTCTTGGCGGATACGTACGTCAAAAAAGACTATATAAGTTTCGTTACCTGCCACTGTTTTACAAAAAAATTGGTGTCCGCCATTATTTAGGAGATTTAAAGTTTCATGACAAATTCTTACACGCTCTGCTTTTTGGAAATCAGAAAGGTGATGCCGCACAAAACGCCTAACAACTTTTTTTAAATGCAGGTGATCGTGTATGAGTGTTCTGGCAGCTGAGAATCCAATCTTGAGTCGATTACCGCATAAGTGACTTTATTGTCCTCTTCAACTATTTTTTTAACAGCAGTAATGTTTTCGTCGGTAACAGCCGTAGGAGGTCGCCCTGCTCCTTTTTGATGCTGAACACAATTCCTTTCCTGTTCAAATTCCTTATAACATCAGCAAATTGTAGCCAATTAAGGTGCTTGTTCACTAAAAGTCGAATCTAAACTCTCTTTGAACTCATAAGCGCTTAAACATTTTTTAAAATTATAATAAATCATGATTCGAACATTCTCTCTAGTTAATTCCATTTTTTTACTTGTAATTTTACTTTAAAAAATTTATAACTTGAGTTATAATGAACAACAAAACTACAATTGACAGATAAGTAATTGTTCTAAATAACAATGTATGTTTTGTTTTTCACGGCCTATTAGATTTTATTCTCAATAAATTCAGCTTGACCCCCGTAGTGTCATCAACGGGTAAGGTAAATAAGTGTTAGCATTGAGTATGATTTTTACTCAATGGTATTAGCCTTCGCGTACTTATACGGTACAATTTTCTGTAATTTAAATAACTAGAAATTAAGAACAGATATTTCTATTCAAAAATTATAGGAGAGGAAACTTTCGAATAAGTGTTATCATAAGCCAGCTTATCACTTGATCATCTGTAAAAGGGGAAAGTAGGGAGGGTTGATACAATGGGAGTCTTGATACATTTTCAAATTTCTCGCATTAATCAACAGGTATGAGCTGATGTTGGCAGCACTGGTTCACTGATAGCCACAAACATACTGGATGATATTTATTATCTGTTTACAGAAAGTACGTTTGATTATTGTGCTTTTGTATGTTTCTCGTGAAATAATTGTTTACTTTGAAAAGGTAATTTATAAAAAATTTATCAACGTTATGAAATTTGCTTCAGTGACGTCAAAAGTAATACAGTTTTAACTATATTTTGATGTGAAAGTCATATATTTTTGGTTAGGTTTTGGATTTATGAATCCCATTTGTGTTGAAAATTTTACATACGGGAGAGTTGATACAACTTTTCAGGGAGACTTAATACGTGCATCAAGTCTCCCCAATTAGAGACGTAATAGATGTATCATGTCTCTCTCCCACTGTAATACTGTATTAATCCAAAAAAATTATTTTTTTAGGATGCCTTTCCAATGGAAGAAAAAAACCAACAGAGTTCCAGCTTCGCCTAATCGAATGGAAAGAGCAGTGAAAGAATTTGTGGCTGGTGGGAAACTCAGAACCACTGCTACAAAATATGGTGTGGACAAGATGACACTTCGAAAGTACGTGGTTAAATTCCAAGAGAAAGGAGATGAAATGAAATTTTCGTCAAGCTTCAAATAGTCTCATATATTTAACGAAGATGAAGAAAAGAGTTTAGCAAAATATCTATTAGGCGCATCAAGAATGAGTTATGGTAACGACAATTTGCATATATGTATGCAGTTGCAAATGGAAAAGAAATTAAAAGAATTGGATTACCAATAAGGCAGCCTCACGAGATTGGCTACGAGGTTTTACGTTTCGAAATAAAAACTTATCTCTAAGAACACCTGAGCCTACTACGCTCCGTCGTGCGACAGTTTTCAACAAACACGCAGTAGGAAAATTTGTGAGCTACTGAGCGGTGTATTAAATATGCACGAATTTGGTCCAGATGCAATTTATGACTACGATGAAACTAAGATGAAAATAGTAAGATCTTATCTCGAAAAGGATAGAAACAAGTCTCTAAGGGTACTTCTGGAGAACGTGGACAGACAGTAACAGTATACTGTGCAATAAATGCTGCAGGTAATTCAGTTCCTCCAGGTTTGACTTTCCCCCGAGTAAGAGAGCAAGATTACATGACTAATGGCGCTCCACCAAGGTCTAAAGCTATTACACATGTAAGTGGCTGGGTAACGTCAAAAAAATTTGAAAAATATTTGCTGCATTTTGTAAAATTTGTTAAATGAAGTAAGGACAATCAAATTCTTTTGATTTTGGACAATCACATTAGCCACATTTCACCTACTAGGCTTAATATCTGCAAAGGTAATAGAATCGTAATGCTTACAATTCCTCCACATGCCAGGCACGATTTACAGCCTTTGGACGTCTCAGTATATGGTCTGTTCAAAACTTACTTCATTCAGCCTTGTGACAACTTTATGGTCAACCATCCAGGAAAGACTGCATCATATTGCAAGACATAGTATGACTAGATGGAAACGCTTTCCAAAAATCTATTACACCAATCAATATCACGAAACAGTTGTCTCATTATAATCAGTATATTATTAAGGTCAATAGTCAAACCAGACGACGGGAAGATCTAAAGCTAAGTCAAACATTATCTTTACGCTTTTGTGAATGCAAGTACTCCCGAACCTATTTTAAAGTACAGTCCTACTTACTTTATTTTATGCTAACCAAAAAAAAAGTTGGGGAAATTATTGGTTAAGTTGCATGCTTTTCTAAGCTTACCTTCTATGTACAGAAAACTATCGTAGGTAGCCGTAATTAGATCATGACTTTGAATTAAGATGCGTATTTCTTCGGAAGCTTCATATTTAGAAGATCCATACGGAATATAAGTGTGAATATCTGATTTAATTATAGTATCATCAAAATGTACGTTTTGAAAGACGTTTAACGAGTTGGCCATTGTCGTTGAGAACTTTTAAACGAATCGACATTAAAAAGTATTTCTCTGCAGATGTTAACCGCAATGAAGACTGATGACTAATGACTTACTGTAGGGATGATGTCTTTTATATGAATTTGGAATTGTTGCTTGATTAATTCTCAGACCCACGTTTCTTTAGTTCTAGGCGTATTGTGAATGGTTCAATTTCACCAAAGTCTATTAATTCGCCCCTTTAATTAGTCAAATTGATTGTTAGATTACTACTCATGTCGGTGTTTACTTCTAAATATTGAGTATCGCTTGAAGTTTTATCAAGACGATAACCGGGTGGGACTGAAACGTCAATCTCATATAATACTTTTACAGGTTTTCCGTTTCGATAAGATCCCTTTATAATGTTGCACTCCACGTGTAGATTAGTGTGTTTAATTATTTGGATGTCTAACGCGGACGTATGTAAAATATTTGGTTCTATTATTTTAGACTCAAACCATAGCATGCGACCAATGCTATCTTCTTTAGTAAAATCAGTCTCAAATGAACTGCTTATCTCACATTTAAGTGTATCGTTGTTTTCTCTAATGCTAAACTTTTCTGTAGGTATTTTAGATTTTAGATAATCGCTAATCTCATCTAACTCATATGCACCGTGCGGAATATTAATCACTCACAAATGAGATGAATTCGTTCTATAATAAAATCTACCGTTGCCTGTATAGATGTTTCTAATGCTGTTGCAGCCGTAAAATCCAACCAATCCAATAACCTATTTCTCCCCCAAATCTAGTTCTGTCGGTGGATAGAAGTTGTAGCTAGCTGCGTTACCAACACCTCCTAACTTAATGTTATAGACATAACTGAGAAAATTTGATGTATCGATTATTTATATAAAAATTGTAGGTATAGGTGACGCAAACGATAGTCATAAATTCTTGATCTTGGTTGTAATTATAATGAATTTTATATCCCCGAAAGTAGTTAATCACTTCGAGCGGTGGTCGAAGATTACCGAAACTGTCGTAATACCATACCTTTTTATCTCGCTTTTTGTAGCAAGCACAATGCGTACCTGGCCCGCCTTGGCTAACTAAGTTAATAATTCCAGATTCATTTTTCCATGCTAATTTAGGTATGCTGTTTCTCATAAAAACATCCTTAAAGTAGGGTAAATTTTTGGTATATTTCTTTAAATCAATATCTGTTAACGGACTTTCGGGTAATCTATTCAGTTTTTTGGAAACGGTTTTAAGTATAGCGCACCACCACCAGATTTTTGTGATTATAGATAAAGTGCGCCGCCAGTGATCGGTTCCATCATGTGATTATGGCGCGATGTTTCTTCTTGCAATTTTGTGGCATTTTTTGCATCATTGACTGCTTTATCAATTCCCGATGCTCCGCCAGCTAAAGCATCGATTGCCGATGAGCCTGAGAATAACGGAATAAGAAATGGTAAAAACCCTCCTTGTTTAGGTGAGGGGATTACTCTAGGCACCTTAATGTTTTTCTTGACTCTCAAACATTTTACTACACGTTTTGCGGTTGAAAACGCTGACTTTCTTTTTTCTGTGAAATTTCCGTTAGGTTTATTTTTTTTTAGCTATGGTTTTGCGTAAATGCAATAAATTTCCATCATTCCTCTTCTTCTTGGGTCGACGTTTGCACCCCATTCCAAATTTTTTCTTTACTTTCATGGCGGTACCGACTGCTGAAGCTGCAGCTCGTTCACCTAATGTCGCGTCTAATGATTTAAAGCGTTCCCAAGCATTTTCTTTTAAAATTTTATCTGCCTTATGTCTACTTTCTAAATCTCTGTAGCCTCTATAACTGATATCATGCAATTTGCACTGAGCATCCAATTGATTAACACCTGGGTCACCGCCTGCGAGTAGTTTCTCTAATTTTGTTTCAGGACCACAATACTGGTAACCGGGTAAATGTAATTCAACCGGAAGTTTATTGATTAGAGTATCGACTAAATCACCACCTGCAGTCTTTCGCTTCCTGCTTATCATTGTTGCCAAGATAGATAAAGCGGGGTATTTATACTTAAATCGAGATGACAAAACCACTTTACCTTTGTTAATTAATCGCATGTCTCAAAATGTGAAACCGAATCCTCAAAATTACCGACAATGCAATCCAGTACAAAAATAATGTGTGTAAATATATATGATTAATACTAAAAAGAGAAACTTGAAAAACTATATTATAGAGATAATGCAGAGATTTTTCATTCTTTAATTAAGTATTTGTTTAAAGTAGTTTTAAATAAATATTCAATTTTTATTATTATCATAAAATAAGATGTGAAGATAAGTCCCTCGAAATACAGCTGCAATTATCATTTAAAATTTTAAAGTCAAATTTCATGTAAACAATGACATTCAATATCAGCATGAGAATAATACGATTTTCTGTATGTTGCATTTAGTATATTAATAAACCAACTGATTTTCGGTTCTAGCAACTTAAGTGTTTATCCAAAAATTCTGATTTTTCGCATATCGATAGATGAAATAAGAGCGCTTCTAATAGCAATTCATGAATTTTTAAACCTTAAATGTTATGTAAACATTTCAAAACTTTTTTTAGGTAAATATATATGTATATATGTGTGCATGCATACAATTTGTAGTTTTACATTGTAAATTTCACATTAAATTGAAAGCAAAACGTAATTTAGTTTTATATATACAAACTAATCAAACATTGGAACGTCTTATTTATATTTTTATTCTACTAAAACATTTCTAGTTCTTTGTCCTTTAAAGTATAATTTTTTTAAGTCAAATACAATTGCTTAACTTTTAAAACAAAGAAATTGTACTTTTTTACTAAAAGTTTTGTAATTTAACAAAAAATTGTAGTGCTATTAATAAATTTCTGACACCTGCGTAAAGAGAGATAATAACTACAGATATTGTTTCATATAGGAGAAAATGCTGCCTTAATGTTTTTTAGGCTAGGGATAAGTGAGATAGATAGTGTGTGTATATGTGTGTGAGTGAGATAGAAAAGGTATTTGAGCCGTACCAAAGGAACCCTTATGATAAGGCCTGCTCCTGTTGCTGACAGAGAGAAACACGATGTTATTTCCTTATGAAGCGGTCGAATAATTTTAAAATAATATCATGTATGCAACTCTAGACGTATAGTTTGCAATTTTAAACTTTCTTTATAGATTATGCTACATCAATTTATGCAGGTGTTTCATTCTTCCCTTCCAATTGCTCACAACTTTCTGTTAAGGCTAACAAATTTAGTTGTGTATAAGCTTAAACAAACAATTTTTAATAAGGCATGTAGTCGGGTTCGGAAAAGAAACAGTAACGTGGTGAGTGAGAGTGAAGTTTTTCGTTTCTCTCTACCGTTATCTACCGTGGTGATGCGAATGATTGGTTTGCCTTTGGGTTTAACTTAAGGATTATTATTACTTATCTAAAAGGTATGTTTTAACTTTTTTTTAATTTACTTGCACTGGTAGATCAATTATTCTTTTGTTCATTACATCGGTTGAAGAGGTAGATTTGTCCTAGGGCTAACCCAAATGTATAGAGCAGACGCGTGTGGTGCTAGGTTCATAGAAACGTTCGATGCCGAAATATTCCCTGGGAACCTATCTATACTGGGGGCTTAGCTAATACATAGCTCGGGGAATTTTCTCTGAAAAGCCGTCACTTGACGGTACACTTACTCGCGCTCCGCACTATTAACCTTGGACCTCAGTGAAGCGTCTTTGGCCCGCAAGGGGCTTAATACCTATAAATAATTCAATAGTAATTACAGGCGCTTCAACCATTTTTCCTATTTCCATTTAGTTGTTTTACAAATTTTAATGAATTAAGACATAACTATTTAATTATACCATATTATTGGTCATATACATATAATTCTTGTGTAAACAATGCTAAGATCGGGTAAGATGGGGTAGGTTCGGGTAGGATCGGGTAGGATCGAATGAGGTGGGGTAGGATCGAGTAAGATCGGATATGATCGGATGAGTTCGGATAAGATCGGGTATAATCTTGTAGGATAGGATACGATCAGTAGGATCGGGTATGGTCGCATAGTAACATTCATTCTTCATGTTTCCACGAACTGTTTAGATTTCTCAGAATTGCCCCTGCTCAAACCCACGCAACGCCAGTTATGAAATTAATTGATTAGGAATGCTTATTTCCAAGCATTTGACCTTGAAGAGAAGGATCGGTTATGATTGGGTACGATCGGGTAAGGTCGGATAAGTTCGGGAAAGATCAAATAAGATCGGATATGATCAAGATACCCCTGCATGACCTTGACTCAATTCAACCAGAACTTTTATTCTAAGAATTGCTTGAACAACGTAACCTTGAAAATTTCCTACCACGCAAACCAGACTCCCCCACAATTCAATGAACTTGACTACTGTAATATGATACCCTGTCAGGGTATTTTGAACACCCTGTATACGTAGTGCGTAATTTTGTTTGTAGTTTTATTCACTTAGTTAGATTCCGTATATATTGAGATGTTCAGAAAGAGGTAATAGAAGTATCGGACAGCTTACATGACATTTGGGTAATAAAAAGGGGTGATTTCTAGCTCGATACAAGTGCAAGACACTATTTTATATAAATCTGGTTCACGATGTGATTAAAATAAATTTATTTGATATAAATTAGTCTGAATATCATTTGCTTAGTTTGGTTTCATCATAAAAAGCAATTTGCTGCTAACAAAATTGTCAAGAATGTTAAATATCACCATTTTCGTAAAGTCATTTTAGTATTGCAATTTTTGCAATAAAAATCAATTTTTCAAAGGTATTTTGGCAAGTGGACATTTTACAGGTGTTTAAACATGGACTATATAGTTAGGATTATGTTAGGGATAGTGTATGTTTAGTTTTTGAATGCAGGAAATACAAAAATTTAATAAAAGGGTTATAATATGGACAGTTTAGACATTTTTCGCACATATTTTTGGAAGCGAATTAGTGACAAAAATTATGTTACAAGTTTAACATTAAGAACAACATTTAGAACATTATGGCATACAGACATTTATAGTGCTGTACATTTATATAGTGAAACATTTAAAAAGAGTGTTAGACGATGAAACTTTTTCAATGCAACATTATATAACATTATGCATTGCAAATAATTAGTGAGAATAATAAAGACAAGAAGTACAAACCTTAAACATAACATTTTAAGTGTTAAAAACATTTTTAAATATAAATTATTTTCATTTTTAGATTTAAGTTTGGTTACGTTGTAAATTTTAGGTTTTTTATATAATTTTGTACTTTTTCCACATTATTAGACTTAGATTTTGCTCTTAAAGCAAATAATAAATGTTCTTTCTTAATATGACAAAATTTTTATAAGGATACAGTGCTTTTCTCCGCAAAATTATGCTAAATCTGAGGTGAATTTTAGATAATATTACAAAAGCTTAAAATTTTCTTTAAATTAAATATTTCCAATACAAAAGATATGTATTCTTATGTAGAATGTTCTCAGAATTCCATTTTTGCAATTAGTTTTAGTATAGCTTGTAAGTGTAAATAGTTAGAAGCTTATTTAAGGTAGATTAAGTTATTTCGTATATTAATGTTAGGAATTATAGCTTGTTAGGTGTCTTTTTGTTCAAAATTTTACGTAGTTTTCATTTCCGTTTTTAATTTTCAATTCCGATTATGCATAAAAAAGTTACGGCCAAATTTCCATTTGTGTCCAATTTGTAATCTAGATCCACCAATCATAGCCATGGTTACTTTTGCAATATGGCTGTAAAAAAAATGAATTTTTTGTAACAACCAGAAACATATAAAAGCAAGCGCTCAGGAAATCACTCTCTCTCTAGAATTTGTTCAAAAGTGTAAAAGGTTAAAACAGTGTTGTGAAATTTGTGAGTACATAACCTAATTTATTTTCGTCAAGAAGTTTTACGTTACGAAGAATATTTTCGAGAGCACTTGTTTTTGTATCGACGGTTTGAAATAAATAATTCGGTCTCCGATACCTGTCGTTTTTAAAAAATAATTTTGTTCGTGTTAATTGGTGTCACGATTTTGTAAAGATTTGCTTTTGTGTTATACAACTTAAATTATTTCCGTTTATATCAAATTAAAACCCATTTTTAATTGGTCAAAGTTGTTTTATTTCCTCGGACAAATTCTTTTAAACAAAAATTGAATCGGTAGCTAAAATAAAAGTGTTATCAATAAAAAATTTTGGTTATTTAAAAATAATTTTAAAACGATATCACTCATTAAGCCTTAAAACTATTTAAATAAAAAGTTACCGAAATTTATAAAAAAGTGGTTGGAGTTTGCCGATTTTGGAGAAAACATCTTTAAGTTTGGAAGTTGGTGTCTTCGACAACCGAGATTCGAGTTAGCAGTATTGGCTGATGGTAACTACCGTAATCAAGTGGACATTGCCTACATCCAACTGGAGTATCCGAAGACATCATTCTACCGGGAGGACAGTATATGTGAGTCAAATTTTATAACCCTATTCATTGATATTTCCCTGCAATTTATATTTGTTACATATATGTTTTTGGTTAAGAATTTTAAATATTTACTTGTGTAAACACCTGTAAAGATATTAATTTCTTTTCTTTTTCTAAATTTTATTTTGGATCTAAACATTAAATTTTCTAAATTAATCATTTGACAGCTTTGACAGTTGCTAATTTCACTTAAGTTCATTACAACGCATGCGTTTGATAGCAAATTATATTCAGAATTACTTTTATACTTTCAATTCGATTACATAAAGGATATTTCTTATACACATTTACAGATACAAAATTTTAACTTCAACTAAATTCCCTGTACCCTATCCCCATATGAGATTCTGAGCTAGTCCGGTGCACAACAAAATAATAATAAAGATTAAATAAATACTTCAATTATAATCATAAATTATCAACATTTAAACTTTAAATTAATTATTATTTCCAAACTAAATAATTTTTCCTCCTATAAGTGTAAGTCGCCATTATAAATATCATACTCATAATTAAAACATTACAATATATATATTGTTTTTGTTGTCAAGTTAAGTTTTATAGATGAATTTGTTTAACGTGTGTAGCGACCTTTAGGGATGGTAGGTGTATGGTGAGCTTTAGATTCTTTGTTTGTGAATTATTTTTTTTTGTAATTTAGGTTGTTTTTCCTTATTATTTCCCGTTTATAGAAGTTTGATTAACGCTTATTTTTGTATAGTTGTATATAAGTTTAATTAAGGTTCATTTCGTTTGATTTCCGTAAAATATAATAGAAAGTTTTGTAATTTAAATAAATAGTGTAGGTTTATATGTGTATGATGTCATGTTGGCGACATAAAGACGCTTAAGTATAGATTGCATGTGGGCCTTATTGTTCGTACTTTAAGGGAAACATAGAGATGCTGTACACATTACTTTTGCTGACGTTTGAGATTTTGGAAATTACCGAGTCCTTACGGACGAAAACGAAATTTATGTATTGGGGGTACTAAATCTTCGCCTTCCGTTTTTTAATTGGTGGAATTAAAGTAGATAAGATTTTTTTGCGAGTAGTGGGATGCAAATTCAAAGATGGATTTTTGTGAATAATTTGCTGGATTCAAAAATTTGACTGCGCTCTCGTGTACTAGTACGGTGCCGCTTGTTACGCTTTAAGGGGTGGTTTAGAACGTTGAAATTTTGGACCTTGTGGTGTTTAACGAACGTACCTTTTGTGTAGTGAGGGTAGTTTAGCTACTTCTGAAGAAGACCTGTAAAGGGATTTTATTAAAACTGTTCATCACCAAAGGATTATACCTTGCGCCGATTTCGATCTTACATAAAGTTACCTAGAGGACATCGTCGTGTTGTATTAGTGCTTCAGTAACCTCTTTGGTTTTTTTCTCGCTTTTGCGGATTTATTTAAAGTCAACGTTCTTGAGTGCCGCTTATTTACCATACAAAGCGTGTTTAAGATAAAGAAACTTTCGCAATATATTAAAATTTATAGTTATTTAAACAAATTATTAACATTTTGGATTATTAGTGGAAATAAAACGAGCTAAAAGATTTAAGTTAACAAGAAAGTTGAACGCTCAAATTATTAGTATTTTAAAAGAAGTTTTAATTTATGCAGTAACATTTTAACGCGATTCAATCAAGGAATTGTTTGTGTATCATAGAACAATAGTCAACATTTTATTCATCATTTTGCCAGACCAGGAAGATTTCATTTCCGTTATAGCAGTAACCGACCACCTTTATCATTGTTGTAACACAGGAGAGGTGTAATTCTAGACCTTAAGGTAACATAACATTGTTTTTTTTTATTGAATATTTCAAGATTTTTGTGTTGCGAATTATTTTTTTTTGTGTTGATGAAAGTTTGGAAGCGGTGTCGTATTTTTTTTTTTGGTAAATTAGGTTGTTTTAAATTTATTTAGTGTAACGAATTGTAGTTTGACGCTCCGCCTTCACACTTTGTTATTTATTTTAGTGTTAAAGGGCAATTGACCCTATTGTAGTGTGGGTATATTATCCATGAATTATATATTTAGGTTAAACGATTTAGACTGGCGTAAAGCAGATTTCTGATCAGACATCCTGTCGCCTTTTAAGCATTTGTTTTTTTTTTGTTGATACGCCTTATCGTATGTTTGCATTTTTTTTATATTTATCTTATTTTTTTATTATTTTATTATAGTTTGTTAGGTTTTATAAATGTGTTTTAATGATGTGGAAACCCTTTTGTGTTACATAAAAGTTCTTGTGCAAATTGCAAGTTACCGGTAATTTAGTTTTAACGTAACGAGGTTAGTTTTTTTTTGTTTTATTGAGTAATAGCGTTATTGATATTTAGTATTTTATTTGATTTTTTTAGTTTAGTATTAATCCAGTTCAGAGTTCATTCTATAGATTTTTTCGTTTTGTTTTGATTATTATTTAATGCCTTATTATTACACTGAGGTGTATTAACGTAATTTTTATTGAGTGTTTATCACGCTTTTATTTGACAAGCGTGTAGTGTTTTTGAAGCCCTATTTCAGGTGGTTTGCTGAGTTGCTGTCAAGCACACCTGGAATTGATTGCGGATAGGTAAGCGTATGTTTTTTGTATGTTTAGACGCGCTATGTACTCGTAATTTTGGCACGACGACCCTTATTTTGACTACCAAACATTCTGGCGCCCTTAACCGAATTGATTTTGCCTTCATCCCCTATTTTGACTTACGTACGATTTACTATTCTGACCTACACCCATACGCTGGCTAGTCGGGGTAAAAAGGCCAATTTTATCTGTAATCCCGTTCTACCACCCGTTTATACCGTTACCACCCCTGCATAAGAATTAACACGTGACCTTGACTCAACCAAATTCCAAGAATTGCTTGAATAATGGATCGCCTTTATTCTTGAAAATTGGTTTCTCAGAATTGACCCTGAAATGGTGGGGAAAGCTGAAAATTGACTTAGATAGCAATCTATTTTTAGTCTGTGTTGCGAAACAGATCCCTGTTTGGGAAACGGCTATCTGTATTTGGAAACGGAACCACTTGAGCTCAATGAACATTGCTGGGGGCGTGACCTTGAAACCGATGGTCTTGAAAAGGTACTACTAGCATAGACAACAGTCTGTAATACTATACCCCAGACGTTGAGAATTGACTTCTATGATTTAACGTCTTGACTCAGTCAAGAATTTCTCGGTGGCTCTAGAAGGTAAAATCCCCCACACCTTAAAAAGTCTATTTAGTACCCATAACCTTGAGAATTGATTTATAGGAATTAACACCTTCGCTCGGCCAAGAATTGCTTGGTGACCTTGAGGAATATACGTAGGCAATGTTTATGATGACCTTGAGCAGAACACTCATAGAAATAGTATAGTGGGAGAGTGGTCTTGGATCCACCTAGGCAACGTAAGCGACAATTTGTAGTAATTGAAAAATTAGGAGAAAGAGAATATATAGTTAGAGATCAGTTAGGGAATGTGTATAGGAGAAATAGAAAACTTAAATAAAACATGTATAAATTCTAAGGATAATAAACAAACTGTACTATTATCTTTGGTTGTAAATTAAATAACATTGTTAGTCCGGCACGTGTGACAGAACAAATAGAAGTACATTGTGCCAGTCCAATAGGCACGAACGCCCTTACTATGGGCTCCTTAATATTGGTTCTCTCATTTTCTGAGCTCAGTAAGGGTTTCCGATCACCCTCTTTGTATCCTTAATCCATTCTCATCCTATCCCTCCTCTTGCCCTCGTTTCTTCCTATCGGAGCGAAACTCCAAAATTTAAAAAAAGGATTGGCCTGGTTTCTAGGACAGAAAAATGCTATCTTGTTCGGATCTTCGAAAAGGCAGGAGCGAACTGGCTGCGGTCATCGAAGTTACCTACATACTTTCTGATCCATAAATGAAACATCCGCGGTATCAGGTTTAACGTTAATGTTGTTCACCGACATCTTAAACAATTACAATCTAACATTTGGTCTTTTATCAGAAACACAAGTTTCCTCCTTCACCCGACTTACAATTTCCGCAATACAATTTTCACTCTCCAAGAGGATTTCTCTCTTGGAGAATAAAAAATTCGTTGTGATTTAGTTCAAACATTTTGGTTCTAATTTTGTGAAATTCCACTGTTGCATCTATAAATCTCCCACGAACAGTAACTTTCAATACTTCTTTGATTAGCTTAATTTTAAAGTGGACTATCTTCTGGACATAGTATACAAAAAGTGCAGGAGAAGCGGTAGTGCGTTGTAAACATTAAAGATAATATAAACAACATTTCTACATTTGGATATTTAACATATAAGTACTTTTTGTGCACAAATTCTGCAGAAGTGTGTTTAACAATATGGATTTTTGAGTTGACAAAGTTTTAGACAATACAATGAAAGTGAACAGTATTGATGTTAAAGACAGTTATAACAACATCTTAGAATAACATTTTAAGTAATTTGGACGTTGTAAACTCAAATTATGAGTATAATTGTATAAAGTTAGGTTAAGTTTTAATTTTAAGGTTTTTGCAAATTTATAGTTTTTATAGGATAATTTAAGCATAAAATAAATTATTAGAGTAATTAATAGGAGGTTTCCCTCGTTTTCATGTGGAAATTGACATTGTACACGCTATATAAACATAAAATTATAAAAATGGGGTTAACTGCATAAATTTACAATTTGAAAAAGAATTTTCCGTTAGAATTAAGATATATGAGTTTAAATAAATGTATTCTAATACAGTTTTTCGTGTAGATTACGAATATGTATTTAGTTTAGGTGTAGAATTTGGAGTTTCTTAGATATAAGTAAATTTAAATTATATGTCAAATTGAACAATTTTGAAGCAATATAGGGCTCATGAGGTATCGTTTTGTGCGAAATTCTGCACAGATTCCAATTCTGTTATCAAAATGTAAATCCGAATTATTTTAAGAAAGTTATGGCATAATTTGCATTTTAGTTAAGTTTTCAATTTTGTTTAAACCAATCAGAGGCTTGGTTACTTTGTTTGTATAGTACGAAAAAGTTAAAATTTTTGTAGCTAACAGAATAGTATAAAAGGAATTGCCCCTGATTTCTCACTCTCTTACTTTCTCTCACAATTTTTAATTTTTTTGACTGAAAGTCAAGGTGTTGATAGTGTTAGTGTTAACATGTAAGTTTTAAGTAACGTTATTATCGGAGATTTTGAAACACGGTTAGTGAAGAGTCGAGACATCAGTAAGAATTGTTTTTAACCTACAATCAAATTTAAAAGTTAGGTTACCGATATAATTCTCAATTATAATACATTTTGTTTCGATTCAAATTACGTGTTCAAATTTCGGTTGATGTGTTATTGTTTTTGTTTACTTTTTGTCGTTAATAAAATTATTCAGTTCTCTGAATGTTTATTTTTCTGAAGCGACGTATTAATAAACGAAATGCCATAACGGGATCTAAAACAAAAGTGAAATTGAATTAAAGTTATATGAACTTAATATAAAATTTTAAATCGAAAATTTTTATAAACATATAAACCAACAGTTAAATAAAATACAATTTAAAACACAGTGCTTAGTTGAAGCTATTTAAGCAATTTTACGTAACATCACAATTACCACCAAGAAAAGCCGTTCTTCAACAAAGTGTACTTGGATGAAGTATGAAAATATATGCAGCACCATTTTGAACAGACCAGTAACATCGGCCACATATGGGAAGAAGTCTACCCAAGATTAATATGGAACCAGCCAAATGAAAACATCTTTGGGGAATGTGCAGATACACACGTGAGTGAGATTTTATTTGTCATAACCCATTCAATTGTTTCCATTATTCGTGTAATTCCCTGTATTCATGTTTATTATTTATATGTGTATATGTTTGTGCAACAACGGTGTAAATATCTGTAAGGTGAATGAACCTTTATTATTATCAGCATTTCAATTTTAATTACAACATAATTAAACTCACATATTTAAGATTCTTCTATTTGACATTTTTGACAGGCTGCATTTTAATTCAGTTAAGACGCTACGCATGCGTTATTGTGCAGGTTTCACATACCATCCATTTATTATAATTTGGAATTTATTTAACAAACAACATTTTATGATTTCACCTTTCAAGTTTACATCAAAGATTAAATTATGTTTATTTCATTTGCCAACAAATAAGCATAAAAGCTAAATGAACTCTATACCCAATTTTGAGATGTTGAGCTAGTCCGGTGCATAACAAATTATCCCCTATTATAAGAATTCTATCCCCAATTTAAATAATAAAGTTCAATTTAAATAAATATTATAGCATTACAATATATATATATATATATATATATATATATATATATATATATATATATATATATATATATATATATATATATTATTTCATCATCTGGGCTTCTACAAGAGTACATTTAGTGAAAGTTCTACAAAACTGTATACTACCTACAGAACGTGAGGTTATAAATGAAGTAGACGACAACATAACAACTTGAATGTATAAGTACCGGTAAGTCACTATTATAAAAAACATATCAAAATTATTTTTGGTCAAGATTAACAATTAGAACGACATACTTAAAACATTAAAACAATTTAAAATTTTCTCCTTAATTATTATCACATTGAACAATGACCAACGTTAGTAGACCTTGCTTATGTCACTTTGGCGATTTGTACTCAATATACAGTGTTTTAAAGTTAGCAAAAAAAATTATTTTTCGTTAATAACTTCGGTGTTTTTTAACATTGTCTTAATATTTTACAATAATGTGCAGTTCAATTAGACACACTTTTGCCACTATTTTACAATAACAATACTAGAAGGCGAAAGGAGTGATTGGGGTGTCATTACCCATTTTTCCCACGAACACGTTTGTCTACGCCTAAGGTAAATTTTTTTAGTTCCTTTTAATTTACCGCTTAGTTTAAATGATATTCCTGCTTACTTTCCTCCAATTCATGGCTAAAAAATACATGAGGTAAGTTTGGTAAAAAATCAACTCTATTTAAAAATTACAAAACTCGAATTTTCTAAAAAATTTATGGTTTCTGGTTAAATTGCTCGGCGCCTTCCATAATTTTTTTCCGTAAATGCTATCCGCTTAGTATCGAAACCATATAAATAAAGTTTTTCATAAATCCCCAAAAACAAAAATCTAATGGAATGAAGTCCGGAGAACGACTTGGCCAGTGAACAGGTGCATCGCGTTCAGGGCCAATCTAGTGATTATCAAAAACCATGTTTAGATGATTTTAAACATTTTGACCGTAATGTGGAGGGGCGCCGTCTAACTGAAACCACATTTTGTCGCACATTTAGAGGCAAATCTTCAAGCAAATCTAGGAACGTGTTTCAAAAACAGCATAAAGAGTGTTCAGCGTTTATCCGCAGTGGCAAAACGACTGCACCCAAAAGATACTTGTCCACTATTCCTGCTCAGACGTTCAAACTAAAATTTGTTTCATGACGTGTCTCTATGGTAGCTGTCGGATTTTCTTCTACCCATACGTGTGTATTATTCTAATTGGTTATTCCGTTGCGCGTAAATGGGGCTTCATCCGAAAATAAAATAAATCGAATAAATCTTAAATTACGATTGTTTTCTTGGCAAAGCCAGCTACAAAAATCGGGTATAGCTGTAAAGTTTAGAACTTGAAGCTCTTGAACTTTCTGAACGTGGTATAAGTTTAATAAATTTTCTTTTACAACTCTATGCACATCAGTAGAATTTATATTGAGATACTCGTTATCTGTATTTATTTCTTTTGCGATTAATCTGGTACTTATACCCGGAGTTCCTTATGCTATTTGTAGAATAAGCTTCTCTTGGTTTATAAATAGCTTCCGAAATCGTCCACATAAACTGAATGGGAAAAGAATTTTCTCTTTGGATGATACCGGTTAAGTCTTCGCATAACGTCCATCCACTAAACTGGCATTAGAATTACATTTTCTTAGAATGGCAAAAATCTTTAAGACTGATAGTAAAACGTGGATTAGTATTGTTAATTTAACTGTGTTAACTACATACCCATTATTAGGAACATATCTGTCTTTTCTGAGAATGACAAAAAGTCATCCCTGTTTGACATATTTTGTTACAAAGAATTAATTAAATTCAACTGACAATAAATTAGTAATTATATATATATATATATATATATATATATATATATATATATATATATATATATATATATATATATATATATATTGCCCCACTACCGTTTTATACTGCCCTTATTCCATTTATTAGATCTTTATTTACGCAATATTCATTTAATATTTTTCACAGTTTCTCCCTATTCACTTTGTCATATGCTTTCTCCAGATCTTTTTACCTTTAAAACCATCTGATCGACACATCCTCTCCTTGGCATGAAGCCACCTTGCACATCCCAAATCTTAGTTTGTGTAGTTTCTCGTACTCTATCAATCGGTATTCTTCCAAATACTTTACCTGGCACGCTGAGTAAACTTATTCCTCTGTAGTTCTTACAATCACTCTTATTCCCCTTACCCTTATACAGTGGTACAATGATCTCGATTTTCCAATCCCTCGGCACTTTTCCACACATAAGGCATACATTAAATAATTCACACAATCTTCGTATAAGCTTTGCACCACAGTACTTTAGCGTTTCACCAGTGATTTCAGCTACGCCTGCTCCCTTGTCGTGTTTCAACTTTCCTACCGTTTTCTCTACCTCATTTATTCCGATATCCTTCTCAGTTTCATTCATCATTCCTTCTATATTCTTCTTATTTAATCCTTCAGTCTTATTTTTCTCACTACTGTACAACTTTCCGAAATATTCTTGCCAGAATTTCCTCACTTCACAATCGTCCCATACTATTTCGTTGCTAATATTCATGACTCCTGCAGCGTTCTGTTTTGACCCATTTCCAGAAGAGTTTTTTGTTCCCTCAAAATCATTCTGCATTTTCTCTCCTCCCACAGCTATCACTTCCTCTTTACTTATTCTCTCTGCCTCCTTCGCTTCTTTGTTTCTTAATCTGTACACCTCATACAATCGCTTCTTCTCAGTCTCATTTTTTGCAGCAATCATTTTCATGTACGCATCTTTTTTCTTACATACTGCCTTTTTTACCGACTCATACCACCAAGCATATTTTTTTCTGTCTACCTAGAGTCGCTCTTCCACATATTCGCACGGCACAATTTTCAAGAGTGTTTCAAGCTTATTCCATGCACTTTCAACCTCAATGTCTTTTATTTGTTCGTTCCACACTGTTTCATTCACATTCAACTCTTTACTCACAGCATCTGCGTATTTCATTCTCGCACCATTATCCACTAGTTTGTCAACCCTAATTCTGGACGTTCGCACTACGTTTGCTTTCCTTCTCCAGGCTCACTTTTGCCCTAAACACACTCTCGGTGCAACCAAAAAGTGGTCCGATCCACACTCCGATCCATTACTTTTGTGCCTTTCACCAGGTTTCTAAGCCGTTCATCATAAACTATCAAATCTATCATACTTTTAGATTCACCTCTTCGCCATGTATACATATGCACATTTTTATGTTTAAACCACGTATTGGATAAAAACAGGCTTCCCTCCACACATATGTTCAGCAGGTGTTCACCATTATCATTGACTCTTTGGACTCCGAACTTGCCTAGAACGCGTTCACTATGTTCTGTCTATACATCCACCCATCCGTCCATATCCCCCACTAGCATCACTCTTTCGTTTGGCTTACATTCGTTCAACACGTTCTCTACGTCATTCCAGAAGTTCTCACGCTCCTGGTCTCTTTCTCCATTCACCGGTGCATAGCATGCAATAAGAAAAATTATTCGAAACTTCACTTTCATTCACTTTTCATTCTAACCCATATTACCCGGGGAGATACCAATTCGTACTGTTTAACACATCTTTTCGGTCTTTCACTTATGATCATCCCAACTCCTTTTGCGTCATGCACTCTCAACTCCTGACCATAGTGCCAGGCTGCCATCCTCCATCTCCACAGTACCCTTTCCTTTGCGCTTTGTCTCCGATACACACAGAATATCAAGGTGTCTTTCGTACATTACATTCACAATTTCAAATTCTTTACCACGCATACTTCTAGCATTCCACGTACCGACTCGCCATTCATCCCTGTCTAGTCGTCAGCAACGGGGCCTGTTTGTTTCGACCTTGACCGCCCCTTGTAGCCAGGTCGACCCGAGGCAATTATATTGTTCTCTTGGTAATACTATAACGAGCAAACCGGTTACTGGCGAAATCGTGCCCCGGACAATGTAGCATTCCCTACTAACGGTATCGTCCTACTACCGGACAGTTATTTGTCTACTGCCACGACATAATAATATATATATATATATATATATATATATATATATAATATATATATATATATATATATATATATATATATATATATATATATACTAACTAATCAGTATACAAATTACTGTATGAATCTCAAATGTAACATATATACATGTACATTTTTCTCTTACATACCCTTCAATCACACCACGTTTCAAGGCCCTAACTTTATAAGCAAAAATTTCGACCATGTTTGGCCAAATTTAGCCGCAAAAGTCAAAGCAAGAAACACATATACGTGTATTGTCATCAAGAATATGCATGTATGCCAAATTTCACTAAACACTAAAAACACTAAAAAACCCTAAAAAACTAAAAACACTAAAAAACCCTAAAAAACGTTAAAAACACTAAAAACCCTAAAAAACGCTAAAAACGTTAAAAACACTAAAACGCTAAAAAACGCTAAAAACACTAAAAACACGAAAACACTAAAAACACTAAAACACGAAAAAACACTAAAAACACTAAAAACCCTAAAAAACACTAAAAACACTAAAAAACCTAAAACACAAAAACACTAAAACACAAAACACTAAAAACACTAAAAAACCCTAAAATACACTAAAAACACCAAAAAACCCTAAAAACGTTAAAAACGCTAAAAAACACTAAAAACACTAAAAAACTAAAAACAACCTAAATAACATTAAAACCAACACTAAAACCTAAAACAAAACTAAAACACTAAAAACCCTAAAAACGAAACAAAAAACGTTAAAAACACTAAAAACCTAAAAACGCCTAAAAACACTAAAACACGAAAACACTAAAACACTAAAACCCTAAAACGCTAAAACGCTAAAAACGCTAAAAACGCTAAAAAACGCTAAAAACACTAAAAACACGAAAAAAACACTAAAAAAACACGAAAAACACTAAAAACACGAAAAACACTAAAAACACTAAAAAACCTAAAAACGCTAAAAAAAAAGCTAAAAACTACCAAAAAAAACACGAAAACACTAAAAACACGAAAAAACACTAAAAACACTAAAAACACTAAAAAACACTAAAAACGCTAAAAAACACTAAAAACTAAAAAACTAACTAAAAAACGAAAAAAAAACACTAAAAACACGAAAAAACACTAAAACACTAAAAACACTAAAAAACCTAAAAACACTAAAAACACTAAAACCCAAAAAAACGTTAAAAACACTAAAAACCCTAAAAAACGCAAAAAACGGTAAAGAATACTAAAAACGCTAAAAACGCTAAAACACGAAAAACACTAAAACACGAAAACACTAAAAACACTAAAAAACCCTAAAAAACTAAAAACGCTAAAAACACTAAAAACACTAAAAACCCTAAAAAACACTAAAACGCTAAAAACGCTAAAAAACTAAAAACACTAAAACACTAAAAACCCTAAAAAACGCTAAAAACGCTAAAAACACTAAAAACACTAAAAAACACTAAAAACACTAAAAAACACTAAAAACACTAAAACACGAAAAACACTAAAACTAAAAAACTCTAAAAACGCTAAAAACGCTAAAAACACTAAAAACATGAAAAAACACGAAAAAATACTAAAAACACTAAAAAACACTAAAAACGCTAAAAAACACTAAAAACTCGAAAAAACACTAAAAAACCCTAAAAAACGCTAAAAACGCTAAAAAACACATATACGTGTATTGTCATCAAGAATATGCATGTATGCCAAATTTCAGCTCAATCGGAGATCAGGAAGTTGTTGAAAATTCTATTACAAGATTTGAACCGGAAAAAATGAGTTGAATAAAAGCGTTAAAAAAGGAATTTAATTATTTCTATCATTGTTAATAATAACACAATTATAATGTATGAAAACAAAGAATGTCAATTACCTTGAATACAAAATATAATATAATTAATTCCTTATATCGACCACGTCCATTTCCAGTGTAGCTGGCTTGGCAACCCGCTTATTTCGGTAAGCATACACGACGCCTAGTTCGGTTTGGACGTGTAACAAAATCCTCACTGGTGTCACGTGCAAAAAACACAATATCCCTAGAAATTAAACGCCTAGGTGGGGACTGTTGGTAATAGGATAGTAGGTCCACATTTGTTTAACGGTAACTTAACTGGGCCAATGTACCAAGAATTTTTGGAAAACGACTTAATTCCTGCATTAGCCGTTACTTCTTCCAAATCCGGAGGATCCTGATATTCCGAATAATACGATATGTTATCAACAAGATGGAGCACCACTGCATTATACAAAACCAGTTCAGCAATACTTGAATGATGTATTTCCTAATAGATGGATTGGTCGAAGAGGTTCAGTGGAATGGCCCTCAAGGTCTCCCGATCTCACACCTCTAGTTTTTTTTTGTGGGAGGATGTGAAAAGTAAAATTTACCGAGAAAATCCAGACAATTTGGAACAATGCAATCAACTCATAAGAACGACAATTAGAGGGATACAACCGAACACTCTTCAAAACGTGCTACAAGAGTTTCAAAGTCGACTGGGATATTGTCAAACAGTTGGGGAGGGCATTTTCAACATTTGCTTTGAAACGGTTTTGTTTGTTTTCATTTTCACTTGTTTGCTTTATTTTTTAGGTAAATTATAGCAAAAGTTAAAGTTAAAACTGCATTTTTTTACTTTTTAAATCGGATTACTTTTAAATTTTCTTATGAAGGTTATCAGCATCATTTAGGCTATCGCGCTGGCTATTAAAATAACAAATACAAATTGGGAATTGTCATTTAAAAAAGTTGACAGTGACATTATTATTCTTAGATTGATCACCCTGTATATTTCATTATCTAAATTTTACAGCCATTATTCCAGACTTCGTACTCAAATACAGTTTACAAATTTAATTATCGTCTTTAATAGATTCGCCTTGTAGAATTACAGTCGATTTTTAGACAAATAAAAATTAATAGAATGGGAAGAAGAAAGTAGATTTTGAAAACTACATTTTCGAGTGGGTTGCTCTGAATACGTATGTAACATTAGATACAGTAATACATATTATCTTAAATCATCTTCTTGAATTATTACGTTTGTTTAACTTCACAAAATTTCAAAACATGGAATTCAGTGAATATATACTTAGGTACATAGTCACATTTATTACTTTGGAAGTCATAAAACTATTAGTTATTTAATTGCAGAACAATTAATTTCTGGAGAAGTCGTATATTGTATTTCAAAGAAGTTTCCGATTGGAACGACATCCCTCGGATCACCTTATCATTTTATAGCAAATCTAATGTGTAAAACCTAAAAGCCAAAAGTGTCTAACTATTAGCATGTGCAAAACCTTTACTCTAAAATAAATATTAGAAAGGGTTCACTCCTTTATTTTTACTAAAATTGTATTATGTAATTACTCTTAAGCAATTTTTGCAATTCATGGTATCTCACATTTGTGTAACTTGCGTGTAAAATTATTTTTCACATTCACTAAAGAAACCTAATATACTCTATCACATTTTCCCTTTGGAAAATTATAATTCCAATAATAATCGTAACCATGAAAACGTTCACGAAGCGAAATTGTTACTCAAATCGTTATCCAACTGATAACGTAATATAATATTGCAATATCAATTCCTGATTCAAAGTTTGAACAGAAAGACTTATTTTACGATAAGAATTAGAAATTAATTTAATGTTTTTATTGATTTATTTCTTTTAATAAAAGATACTTGTTTCTTTAATTAATTGTACTATTTAACAATTAAATAGTCCTTATCCTTATTCTTGAAAAACTGTTAGTTGTTCAACCGTTAAAAATCAAATACCTAGCTATACTCTAAAGTAATATCGTTAAACCCTCGTTATACGTAAAATCTACTTTTGGCAATCTATTTAAACAAACATATCCTGACCTTTTGTGAATGCTTAAATATTAATTGTGAAACATCCCTAAAATTTTAGTATTCACTTGTTCATTAAATGTAAGCTTGGGTTTTACATTGCTTTTATAAACTGCATTCACACCCGCAAAGTGCCGCTTATTGTGTGTATTGTTTTGTTAATCATATAAGACAGAATTCATTTCTTAATAAATTTGTTTATTCCCTAAGTGATTACGTGTTGCGAAAGGAAATTACGAAAAATAATTCGATAGTGCCGATACTGTCCGATAGCAAATGATTACGAAATGGATAATGCAATAAATTAGTTTAACAAGCAAACCAAGGGATAAAAGCTTAAAACTAAATAGGAATTTTAATTATACTAAACTTATATCTCATATTCTTTTATTATACAGGGTTTTTGTAAATGCTTGACCCACACGTGATCAATTTTAAATTTCGCGCTTTATAGTATATTTAGTCTCAAGAACAGTAGGGGACGTGTACCGATTGATAGCGAAGCCTCCAATTTGGCCGTCGACCGGTACAGCCCTTAATTTTCGTGATGCTCATACTGTTTTTTGCACGATTGTATAAAATTTACCACACTTGAAATTATTTAATTTGTACTAAATAAACGAAAAGTCAAAAGTGACGTTTTAAAGAAATGTCCAAATTTTTTATTCTTATTGTTGTGAAATATAGGTAGTATATATAATTTTGTTGGTAAGTAAAAGACGTCGGTAAGTAAAACACTTACCGACGAGTTGGGTCTCGCAACTAGTAAACATATCCTACTGTCTTGGAAACAGATATGGTAAATAAACGAAAAAGCTCAATCGTACAAAAAATATGTTTGCTTTAGGTTGGTAGTTGTTAGCAGGTCGAAAAAAAATTACTAAATCGTAATATTTAGCTTTATAACCTCATATTTGTGTTACTTCTGTTTGCTGTCTGCCTGTCTTTTCGAATTTGCTCTATATTTAGTCAACATTTAAAAAAGTTCTTTTCAGAGCTTTTAACGTCACGAAGCTATTGTGATGTAAGTTAGTATTTTTTAAGGTGGACCGTCATTTATCTTAATTGAAATTTGTATAGTGATACTGTGCAATAATGGTGTTCTCAACAGAACAAGATGCCTTTATTTTAATGGCACATTACCGCAGTGGCACCCTAATTGCATTCTTGCATTGAACAGTTTTGAGACTTTTACCGATGGTACTATCGAATATGATGTATTTAAAAAACATAAGTTACGTCTTATTGCATGGTATGGAAACAAGGACTGCATTTGCAAAGACAAGTCAACTATTTTAAAGAAGTTGTTAATGACATTCAACAAAGTCCTAAAATCGACTGCGTTTAGGTATGTAACCAAAAATATCAACATAATTTTTTTACAGGTTTGTCCATTACTACTTGCCAGACGTTACATATGCATCCTTACAAAACTTCTTCTGTACAACAATTACATGACCCGACTCTAACCTCTGAGTGCAATATTGTCAATGGTTCAACGAACATTTAAACAACAATAATTCATTGTTATTTTACAAAAGATGCTCAAAATGACCACCATTCATTTCTAGGCACAAATTAATACTTCGCTTCATATTTTCAAATACACGTTCAAGTTCAATTGGTGTTATATTGTTTATTTCTTATTGTATTTGCTCCTTCCAATTCTTCGAAAGTATATGCAATCGATTTTTACGTATATTAGTTTTAATTTGTCCAAACAGAAAAAAATCGAAGGGCGTGAGGTCAGAATTTCTTAGAGGCCACAAACGTGTACTAATTATTCGGTCGCTATAAAATTGTTTCTAATACCTAATCGTTTCATTAGCGGTGTGTGCAGTTGCTACATCTTGCTGGAAAGACCTAGTTGTTGCTCATAGTCATGTAAAATTTCTTCAATAGCTTGCCGGAGAATATCACGATATCGTTCTCCATTTATGGTTTAAAAAAGAAAGGAAGCCCAATTACGCTCCTTGACATACCCACCTAAATGCCAACTTTTCGGGAATGCGGAGGTGTTTCGATGTGAATGTGTGGAATTTCTGTTGGCCAACTTCTGTAATTTTAGCTGTTCACGCAACAGAATAACTGTACCCATGCTTCGTCTGAATAAAATATTAGCACTAACAAATTATTGTTGTTTAAACGTTCGTTGAACCATCATTAACAATATCGCACTCGAAGATTAGAGTTGGGTGCATGTAATTATTGTACAGAAGAAATTTTGTAAGGATACGTACAGAGTCCATCAGAAAAATATATACACACTTTAAGGAACGAGAAGTATTACTTATGTGTTTATTTTACATTTAAATACTGATCACACATGTTGTACTGCCTTCAACTCAGCATATGGTTACTTTAATTAAAACTAAAATGTTGGCCGTTGACAGCTAGACACATAACTGAATGACGAGCGGTCGCCGCAACTACTTCAGTAAATGTTTCAATGGCGATTAAAGCACATGCCGCTGTAATCTCCTGGCGAAATTCCTCCAGCGTGCGTGGCTTACGTCGGTAGACTTGATCTTTCACAGTTACCCATAAGTAAAAATCTATAGGTGTTATATCTGGTGATCGTGGAGGGAAGCTCGTACGGCTAGATGATAGTATGGTAGCGTCCTGTCCTGGTGGTAGAAGACCTCTTCATCAGCTCCATAAAGCGCACGTACGCCTGGCAAAATTTATGAGCGCAACATCTCCAGGTACATTTCTCCAATGACAGTACCATCAAAGAAAAAGAGTCCTACTAAGCTCCTAGATGATAGTCCACACCACACATGAACCCCAGGTAGATTGGCCGCCTTATCTACATGAACATATGATTTTTCAGTGCTCAGTACACGTAGTTATGCCGATTCACTGTTCCATTAAGTTTAAAACGGCCTCTTCAGTTCACACTACCTTCGTCACAAATTGTTAATCTTCAGTTACCATTTGTTGATACCATTAGCAGAATTACATTCGACGATCAGGATCGTCATCATTAATCGCGTGTAGTAATCGTGGAATGCAAACTTTCCACTTAGTAGCTTTCAGAATTCGTCATACACTTGCACTTCTAATCCCCACTTCACGTGCACATTGCGTAGCAGACTTCTGTGGAGAAACAACAAACTTTTCCAATACGAGAGCCGACGATTCATGACTTGCAGTTATAGGCCGTCTTCCCGATCTTCCTTTGTGAATATCAGAAATCGTTCCATGCTCCTCAAACTTGTCAACTATGCGTTTAATGGATAAGACTGATAAACCACTTCAGGATGCATTTTTTTCTGATCGAATGGCAATCGTCCACTAGCCATTTTCTTTCGTTATGTTTTACAATCGTAGTCTTTACATTGTTGCATCCACAGCCATATTAGTAACGACATCTTTTAATGAAACACCATACTACACATTGTTGCCGTAATCCGATCCAAGTTCGACAAAAATTCACAGATATAAGCTGTTAAAGTGTGTATACATTTTTCTGGCGGACTCTGTATGTAACGTCTTTTTTAAAGCTTTGTCGCAAGTAGCAATGGACAAACCTGTATAAAAATTATGCACATATTTCTGGTTACATAAACGCAGCAAATTTCATCTACAACAGCATTGTTGTACAGTATCACTATACCAATTCAAATTAAGCTAAATGACAATTCACCTTAAAAAAATGCTAACTTACATCACAATAGCTACGTAATGTTAATAGCTCTCAAAAGAACTTTTTTAAATGTTGATTAAATGTAGAGGAAATTCGAAAAGACAGCAAGCAGAAGTAACGCAAATATGACTACCAACCTAGAGCAAACATATTTAAAGCGCGCAATTTAAAATTGATCACAGAGGGGTGAATCATCTACGAAAACACGGTGTTATCTTGCATTAGTTTTACAGAGTACTTTTACATCAATTTTATTCTATATCGCGGTTGCACGAGCACATTTACATTATTTTACAGGAGCAACATAAAACGTTTCTGTTGTAGCCAGGAGGAGCCATTTCATATTTTTTGGCAAATCTAGGTTTATATTCATTTTCGGTTTCCAAAAAATAATAAAATTTTGTTTATTTCATTTTCTTTTGAACAAATAATGAAATAAGAAAATGTTCTTCTATAAATTTTCAAGATAAGAGGAATCGCTGCATATATTTCATATATAGGTCAAGTAATCGGGAACTTCAAAAGATTTGGACACATACAACAATTAATATTTATTTTATTAAATTTAAATTTCAAAAACGTGGCCTTATTACACTAACAAAATATAACAAAATTTTCTCTTATAAAAAAAAAATCAAACATGAAATACAAGAAACGAGCGGTTTTACGTAGGCATACGCCACCAAAACGAAAGTAGAACTTCTCTTAAATAAAAAATAAACCACAGTTCGGAAAAATAACCCTGACTCGTGAAATAAAAAATCTTGTCGACCACGAAAAAACCACTCCTTTTTTTCCCTAAAGATAACAAACTCTTTATTTCAAGCGTCAGTTATTTGTTTGAGTTTAACGCTTAACATTGTTTACGTATATAGATTCATGAATTGGTTCCATGCATTTAGGTTTAACTGGGAGCAAAATGAATTCGTCCTGGTCATAATCAAGTTTAACGCAGATACCTTCTGAGGTATACTTAGTTGCTGTAATATCATTTATAACTGGATCTAATGCCGTTTTTCCCGGTCTGATACTGGAATATCTCAGGTGCTGTGACTGTGAATAATCTTTGAAGAAATAAAAGTCCAATAGTTTTACTTCATAGGGGTTGGGTTTCGTCCTAGCTTCTCTTGTGATAGTAGAGTAATCGCTGGGTAAGTGCATTTCTTTATGTTTTAGATTCCTATCTATTAAACTGTGAATCCGAGTCCATTTGTGTATAACCCGGCTACAAGTATTTTTGAAAAACTGTCACCCCTTTATGAATGGCCAAGTTAAGCAAAGCATTGGACAGGACTTTGTTTCTATTCTGATAACCGCATCCATCGGAGTAAATTGTTATAGGAATATTTTGGTCAATATATTTTTTGTTAATATAATCGACGATGATACTCTTGAAAGTAGATGCTTTAAGTTCGCTGTTTTGGACTTCACTAAACGAGTAACACGTAACATTTCGTGTACTCGTATTTAAGTCATAAAAAGTAAAGTTATGACAACAGAGCTCCGTTTTGAAGTAAACTTTTCCAACACGCAGAAATGGACAAAGCTTTACTGCCTGAAGATCCATTGTCAATACCACACATTCGCCTTTTTCTGCTTATTATTTATCTTCCGATTTACTTTTTCTTGCTTTTTCTTTTCTTTCAATATGTGCTAAATACTCTTCTTCCGTAATATTTCCATATTTATATGAAAAACAAGTATTTCTTCCGTAATATTTCCATATTTATATGAAAAACAAGTATTACCTTAGTCGTTTTTTCGTTGGTACAAAGCCAAGTTTTTTGTTCGAAATTGTTCATTAAAGATATTTCTATTGACTGGATTACTGTGTTTCTCGAAACATTCAGTTTTATAAACTTTAAATAAATCAGTCGCATTATTGAAATTATGTTCCAGATAAAACTTTCCTGTGTCTTATCTGCAATAGCGCACAGGTAGCTTTAGTCAAAAACATTATCTATAAGCTTGTATTCTTCAGAATGTCGAGATAATACAGACTCCCTCATGGATACCTTGTTACTATTCTCTAAAGCGATTCCATAAGAAACATTATTCGCCCATTCTTGTACTCTTCTATAACCCAAAGATATCGTGTTAACAAACATTATTCGGCAGATCTATAAATTCTCTGTTCCGTCATTCAGAAAGTACTCAAAAGTTCCTTTTCTTCTGGAGACTTCGTTTGTAGGAACCTTAGTTGGAACTTTTCTAACGTTTGAAGCCATAAAAACTTCTCGCTTCGTCCAATCCATATCCTTCCAAAATGCGTCCAAAGTGCTTTGTCTGCGTTCTTATGTAAATTTCCAATAATTTCCTTTTTTTCTTAGAATTCTTGCATATAACTGATCTACATGTTGGTTTTAAAACCCTTCTTGGGCGTAGTTTATCCTGTTTCATTGTTTCTCCTCTGTTTACTCTTTTCTCTTTTCCAGTCTTCTTTAATATTTTTCAAGCACACAATAAGCATTAAAATATTCTACTAATAACCGCAATGTGGCAGAAAGAGACGACATTGGTTTATGTTGGACGCAAAACTACAACTACTTTCGAGTTCCTGAGATTCTCAAAATTTTAAATTTATATTTGTATTTATTTATAGTTAGCACCTATTAGTTTACAGGTTTTAATGAAACTAACATACATTGCAAATCAAATTTCACTATAACATTAGTGTAATGCATAATTAATTGCGCATGACGTTTATTAGCAACAGATAAGCGCATTAATGATCCTATAATTAGATTTATTGCATTCACATCAATATTCTTATGTAGATACCAATTTATTTCATTACTTATAAATATGTACTTAAAATTATCATTTATTAAAGAATCAATTATTTTAGAACATCTGACTAATAAGTAATTCTTAGTTCATACAGCAATTCAATGAACCGCACTAATCCGAAAACGGGAATCCTAGTTGATAAATACTACACTTGTATATTCATAAGGTACTATACTACGTTTACCGAACAGAAATAATTAAGCTCCTCCCAAAAATTCCCGCAGTATTTAAATGCAACTTTGTTATTGGTCGCATTTTTAAAACCCGGAACACAAGCAATCACTCGATTTCACTGTTGTAGTTAGCGTACCTAACGGAACAGACGTCTCTAATTCTGTTTTATTCAATATCGTACAGTTTAACTGTTTTAAGTTCTCTGTTTTTTAGAATAAAGTAAAGTGTGTTTGGCAACCGTATCTTATTCTAAACGTAGTATATAACCCTATCGTCCTTATGAAAGGATGCCCTATTTTGACCTAATCCAAAACGTCAAATATTTCTAAACTATGTTTGTGTTACTTTATTTTATATAGTTAAAAACAATTTGAAAAAAA
Source organism: Vesta saturnalis (assembly GCA_036346205.1). Classification (NCBI taxonomy): domain Eukaryota; kingdom Metazoa; phylum Arthropoda; class Insecta; order Coleoptera; family Lampyridae; genus Vesta; species Vesta saturnalis. The sequence continues at coordinate 374,734 of JARFJB010001959.1, forward strand.
ATAGTATGTTACGAATCTTTGTTTATATCCAAGTCTACCTGTAATTTCCAAACTTTGCTGTACTGTAATAATTTGCAGTCACCTGTACCTCTTTAATAAGTTCTTAGGTCGTATTTTTACAAGTAATAAATAATTTGAAACTTCTGCTGTGTGTTAAAGTGCCGATACTCTAAAAACATGACGCTTTGAAATTTAGTCTCAATAAAGTGACATTTCAATTTGTGGTTTTTAAATTTCCCGGTTTTTATAATTTTGTTGGTGTAAAACTGGTCGCTGCTTACATTGCCCAAAATTTAGTGGGAGGAGCTGAAGTATTTCTGTTGTGTAAACAGATTTTAGGTAACTATGAGTTTTCGTAGAAATATCAATCTTATTACTGGAGGTAATACTTACGTGTAATTATTGTGTATTAACCAGACACCCTGTAACATCTACCTTGAAAATAATCCACCTGCAAAATCGCATATTTGAAAATAAATTGAAAACGACTTTATTGCCTACATCTAACACAATAAAAAATAGGATGCAAACGGATTATTAAAGATAATTGAACAAGAATATATCAATAGTAACAATAATAACAAACAGACGGTCTGAGAGAAATTGCCCAGAAACTTATTCGTATTTCTGGTGGGAGAAATTTCAGATACATTTTTATTAAAAAATTACTGAATGCAGAAGGCTGCGCGTTCATATAAAGATTCAAAGAATGCAAAATATTTTTTGAGCGCGATAGTACCTATTATTTCAAAATAACCTCTCATTTATGAATCGGAATTAGCTTTCTCGTGAAATTAAGCATTGTTTAGCTCATTGAAGACCAATGTAAAAGTTAGTTACGTGGTAGCTTATAAACAAAAAAGGGTTTTTCTTGTGAAAAATGTACAGTGCCCTCAGATTTAAATTTAGAAATTCCAGAAATTCAAAAGAATTTTGACGTTTAAATCTCGTTTCGTACATTTAGGGTGAGTAATAGAGCGCTGTCCCCTTAATGATGAAACAAAGTCAAGCAAACACAAATTTATTTCAGATTTGTTTTTAATTATTGGTCTTTTATCAGAACATATAGATGTAGGGAACCCGGGGCGGAACGGACTAGCGGGGTAGAACAGGCTCACCACCTTAAATTCGCGCCGCGTGTCCGAAGAGTTTCGGAAGTGACCGATCTTGGGTATATTTTGGCCTGTCGCCTGACTGCGAAATAGCAAGGCTGGATGAGTGGTTCATTTATGAGAAATTCACGATATGATGTGTATCGTTACTCTGTTTATAATATACGTGCCGTTTAGATTTTAAAGTAAGTTATTTTCTGTAAATAAAATTAACTTTTCCAATATATGTACAAGTGGAAGTTTATTTTTGATATTAATGTATAATTAGTTTGTTATATAACGAAACAAGCAAATACTTGAATTTTTTATGTCTATGGTGCCGTTGGGGTAGCGTACGCCGGGGCAGAATGAGCTCGAGACCATTCCGCCCCATCATGAACTTCTGTAACTGATAACGTCTTTTCGAAACTGGACGCTTTTAAGATGCTACGAGACTGTAAGCGGAAAACTGACCGTCAAAACTGGGCAGAGATTTCAATGAAAAAGGCTACTCAAGCAGTGGTTAATGACGAAATGAGTGCCAAGAAGGCATTCAAACAATACAATGTTCCTCAGTCAACCCTGCAAAGATATGCCCAGAAACAAAAAGAATACTAGGAGAATTTTCAAATAGATAAAAAAAGGAAGTATTAATGTGTTTTTACCGAGGAACAAGAAATCGAATTAGGTAATTGTTTGAAAACTATGGAGTCAAGATTATTTGGGCTAACGAGAACAGACTTCCGGTGTTTGGCATATCAAGTGACTGTTTGAAATAATTTGTTTCACATATTTAACACGAAATGGCTGGAGATGTTTGGATTGACAGTTTCCTGTCAAGGCAACCTACTTTAATCGTGAGAAAACTAGAAGCTACGTCAGAAGCTCGTACCATGGATTCAATCGGATTACTCAATGTTTTAATTCATTAACAGACAGCATAGAAAAATTCCAGCTAAATGCATGCAGTATATACAATTGCGATGATACTGGGGTTCAAGTTAATCCGAAGACCCATTCAAAAATTATTGTTTTGAAGGGAAAACCTCAAGTGGATACTTTAGCTCGACTGAACGTGGGCTGACAGTTACAGCCGAAATGTGCTTCTCGGCATCCGATAACTATATGCCCCCAATGTTAGTATTTCTACGTAAAAGAAGACAGCCTGCCTTTGAACTTAATTTACCAGCTGGGTCATTAGTGGAACTGTCTGAGAATGGTTGGATAGCAGCAGAAATCTTTACAACTTGGTTTAAAGAGTTTGTCAAATTTTTAAGAGCGAGGGAAGAGAACAACGTGCTTCTTACTATGCTTCGCTCCCCATTGCTCCCATAGAATTCAACCTTTAGATGATTATTTTATGAAGTCCCTAAGTTTATATTATGAACAAGAAGTGTGAAAGTGGCAAGGACGCAACCCTGGAAAAGTGGTGACTTTAGCTCAAATATTTACATTGTTTGGGGCTGCATTGATTGAATCAGCCAAAATGAAAACTGCCATAAGTGGTTTTTTCAAAACTGACATTTGGCCTCCAAATCAATCTGTTTTTGGAGATGATGACTATATGCCGTCGGATACAACTGACGTTACGCAGAAGATACTCAACCTGAATCTGTACTCCAAACAATTACTGAAGCCAGATCGGAAATAAAGAAAAAGAAAAATGTCAAGAAAAATTAGGACAAAGCCCACCAGAATAGAAACCTGCTACAATTTTAGAAACACAAAAAAAGAATGCTCAGAAAAAACTTACCAAATCTTAAATTGTCAAATATAATAAACTTAAAGGGAAAGACCGAAAGTTGAAACAAAAAGAATCCTGTTGAAGTGAAAGACATAATGATGATACTCAGTGTGTTTACTGCCTGGAATTTTATTCTAGTCCAATAAAGGATGGGTGGCTTGTTCAATTTGTCTAAAATGGGCTCACAGTTCTTGCGCGGGTATGGACGGCGACGATGATGAAACGGTTGTTATTTGTTACATATGTAAATCCTAATTTTCTTTGTATTTTTATATTTTTAGTATTGTATTGTGACCCTTTGGAACTAATTTAAAATAAAATGTATTAATCTAGTATTTCAATTTTTGATATAATTTAAGAAATAAATATAAAGAGATATATGCCTATTCTTCCCCAAATGGTACCCATTCTGCCCGCATACGGGACAGAATGCATAGTTCGTACTTTATTTTTATAACTCAACAAACTTTGGTCTTTTTTCGAAATTTAAATTTGGGCCGTCTCAGTAATGTTTAAAAAATGTATACTTTTAACTGAAATATATTTTGGATATAGAGTATTATCATATCAAAAAGCTGTCTTAAAATTTAAGTAGCCGGCTCCGGCGAAGTTCTAGTACGTCTATTGCTAATAATCATTATAAGAAACCTGCCCCGAAGTTACTTATGGGGTTATTCAGAAAATATCTCCTCTTGTTTATGAACTCCAAGATTTGAATGGAAATAATGTTGACGTGTTTTATGTCAAAGATTTGAAACGCAATTTTTCGAATTTTGAGTAATTTTTGTACCTACCAGGTGGTGTAACGGTCTTTTTGTCCGCCCTACTATTGGGGGCCATCTTGTGATGGTTCTCACGTTGGGGATCGTTTTCTAACGGGCGTATTACCTGCGACTATTACCTTTCTTGAATACACCTGGGTACGAAGAATAATATTTGGGTTGTTTTTCAATCCTTTGTAATTTTTGAGTAAAAATTTTATATTGTTTTTATGAAAATGTGAAATGATTAAATTTTAACCAAGTGGTTTTAATTTATAAATGTAACGTTCATTAACTAAACTTTACTTTTGTTTTTATCACATTTCTGTTTGTGTAAATGAACTTTAATAATTGCTTAACAAATTCATTTTTCCTTTTATCGGGACGCTCCAGCTAGCTCAATAATGTAATAAACGGTTTTTGTTATCATTCACCAAAATTATCCTCAATCTGACGTTATTAATTACCTGTATTTTATAATCTATTGAGTATTTACAAATTCAGTGTTTGTATAAGCTTTTTAAATTTGTAACAGGCAATAATAAAAATGAATCTAAAGTGATAACATTTAATTAAAAGCCAAATCCTAAATGCAGACGGTTTTGTTTACAGTATTATATACAAATGATTCTAATTCTATATTAGTATTTTTTTAATAGTAACATGCAAAAACAATCCTTTATAAATGATGAACGAAATATATTTTCGTTTAGGATTTGTATTTAAACATAAATTTAAAAATAAATAAACCGCACAAAGTTTCGTTTATTTGCACTATAAATAGATCTTACTTGTTATCAATTCATTCGAGCTGGTGACGTAATTCTTGCGTTTCTTAGACCGTTGAAGGGGCCTCGTTTAGGTTGATGATGTTCTCTGTCGCCAAGCTGGAACCGTTCTCCTTTGTTCTCTCTGTCTTTTCTTACACCTTTGTTATATAGATGAGTACGCTTTTAATTTTCGTCCCACAATTTAATTATTCTTGTAAATAATTGCTTGATATACTATCCAGTTTTTACTTAATTGTTCAGTTTTAATTAAAGACGGCGGGCGCAACAAACGGCAAGCGAGCTACGAACGGCTCTACTTTTAATTATCAATGCTTTTGGTTATTATACTTTATACATAGATCTATTATACCGGATCGATTGTCTTTATCACGCGATATCGAAACATCAACTTGGAACACTTTCAATACGCAGTTAAAAATAAATTGTAAATTATTGCGCAATCTTTTTATTATCACCAACCATTTACACTTTAATTCTTTTTAACTTTTCCTAGCATTAATAAGGAAAATATCACATATTCTCGTAACGCAACACTAACTGAATTTTCGTTATAATTTCACATTTACACTTTAATTCTTTTTAACTTTTCCTAGCATTAATAAGGAAAATATCACATATTCTCGTAACGCAACACTAACTGAATTTTCGTTATAATTTCACAAATTTGTTTGCAGGATAACGTAAGCTGCAGCAATCGCTTTCAGCTATTTTGTTACCTTCAACAAACTATGATCGCTGACTTAATGCTACTGACTAACAAATACACGTCAGTATGACAGCGTCTCTACTTGCTCCCCTTTACAAAACACGAAAATTTCCGCATATATTTAAAAGCTTTCCAATTTAGTATGTAAATACTCGTCGAAACAAACTCAAGATTTTCATCGTAACATTAATTACATCTACACTCAAATAACCAATAACCACCTAATGTCATATAACAGCGCGAAATTCGAATTTCTAATGCCTCCATTACAGTGCGCCTTTGAAAACTACCCCCACTTCCCCCTCTTAAGCCCCATCCATACTGACTTAAAAATCTTAAATCACAATACCCTACCTGTGATACCTCTCTGGAAAGCTTGTTAAGCATGCTAATCATTGATTATAGAAAAGTAGGGTTAACTGAAAAACTAACCTCAAATTTGGGGATAATTCTTGGAAAAGTTACAATGGCTATTATCTTTTAAACAAAGAGAGGTATGAAAAAAATTAAAAATACTTTTCACCCACAGTGACTTAAACGTCTTAAATGGCAACACCCCACTTGGGGCACGTCTATGGAAAGCTTATTCAAAATGCTAATGGTCCTAAGAAGAAAATTGGTAGAATCTAATACTCCTTTAAATTCAAGAAAACTATTATTTGAAGGAAACAAGTACACCATAGAAAATAATTACAATAAGAAGTACAGACGAATTTCAAATTCTTGTCTAACGTTATGGAAAATGTCTCTCGCAATGTTCTGACAAGCTTCTATTATTCTCTTGCGGAATTCATCCAAGAAAGCTGGTTGAGTTTTATACACTAAAAATTTAATGTTACGCCACAAAAAGAAGTCCATTGTAGTGACCATTGAATTGGACCCCTTCTACCAATCCACTGTCGCCTATAAACCTATCCAGCTACAGTTTCGTATTTCTAGCATAATGAGGAAGTGCTCCATCCTGTTGAAAATGCACAATCTCTTCATTAAAAATTAAATTCCCTTCCAACTCCCTTTAATTTTCAATTTCATGGAAAATTAATGGCTCTATTAAACTGTTAAGCATCTGCACGTATACCTCTCTGATTAAATTGTTTGGTGTATCAGTATTCCCGCCCAAAGATTAAGTTTCGCAGGATTCTGAGTGTGTCCTTCTGTACAATGAACGTGAGTTCTCATAACTCCAGTAGCGATAGTTTTAGCCAAATTTTTTTTTGTTTACGTGACCATTAAAAAAAGCACATTGATCACTAAAACAAATGTTTGTAGTCAGCGTAGATTCTCTTTGAATTTTGTCTGTCATTGTTTCGCAAAACTGAATTCGTCACCAAGTTCTTGTAGAATCTTTATCTTGTTCGGGTGAAATTTGTGCATTTTTAATTCTCTTCTGACAGATAGATCTTCGAGATATACGCATTATTGATGCCAACTGTCGTATGGATATATTTGGATTAACAACAACCTGACCAAGAACTTCTACTTACATCTCTTCGCCAAAAGCTCTGGGTCCCTGTCTTTTGTTATTTGCAACAGATCCTGTTTCTTGGAATATTCGTACCAAATCTCTAACATTAACATGACTTAAGTTTCTGCCAGGATGTCTTTCATTAAAAACAAAGGCTGTTCTTAAATAGCACATCGCTTGAGCACCATAAAGAGAAATAATTTCAATTCTTTCTTCCACGCTATAAACCATTTTTGAAAACTCGAAGAAACTGTGTCTAACATGTAAATGATTAAAAGGTTGACATTTTGTTAAAAACAAATCTTCTTTATCACCTAGGTAATTTTGTGTTTTCTGTTTTCTTTTTTTGTTTCTGAAATTTGAGGGTACCATCTTTCATCTGATTCATTTTTAATATTTCAAAATGACTTACAGGGTGGAAGAAAGAATTTAAATTATTTTTCTTCATGGTGCGGTGCTGAAAAAATGTGCTGTTTAAGAGCAGCCCTTACTTTTTTAAAATCATATGTGAAACTTAAGGGGTTGAAAGATACGTCGTTTGTATTCCCTCCGGTTGTTATAGAAACGTTATTTTTTATTTTTTTCATATCTCTTTTTGTTTAAAAAATATTGTGCTTCCAGTAGACCAAACCCACCACCCACACAACATGATCTTCCCCGTACATCCGTTCATTCTTTAAACCTTATCGATTACGAATCATCTTTGATTAATTATAAAATCGTCCAATTACTTGACATAATTATTTCAATCGCCCTGTATTCACATTTCTCACATTTATATTCCCTTATTTGCAAATTTGCATAACCTTCTATATCTACATATGTATATGTAGATTGGAAGGTAAGAAGGGAAAGGTAAAAAATTCCAACTCCCCTTTTTAGCAGAATAGGTTTATGAAGTGTGTAAGCGAAATAAATTTGTGGAAGCAGTTTGCCGTTAAGAAACTTTAAAGATACAAAATTAAGTATCAAACAGTATTAGATGTAAATATTACATTAGTAGCACTATAGTTTGAAAAATGATATTTAGAAACAACTAACCATTATACTTGCTTGAATTATAGTGTTTTTCATCTCTTTCAATGCTTTAAACATTTGAGTAATAGTAAGATAATATATTATATATATATATATATATATATATATATATATATATATATATATATATATATATATATATATACAGTATGTCCCCGAATCGACTTTAAAAGAGGGAAAATTCTCTTATTTTTGATTTCTCAGAAAATTTCATTCTTGCTGATTTGCCCTGCTTGTTTTCAAACCCCCGAAACACAAATTACTTGCTATTTAACTCAAACGGTTCTCGAGATAATATCATTTTTCTTGAAAAATTTGAGATTTTCGTAATTTTTTTAAGTAAATTGATTTGTTTCAAAGGAAAAATCAAATTGGTCTCACAAGTTTTAATTAATAAATTTAACAATTGATGGTAAAATGAAATGAAATTCTCAAAAAACTGAACTATTAATTTTCTATTCGAATAATGCTCCTACTTTTTCCGCACAGATTTCAATGCGAGCTCTGAATTCATTGAAACTGCGCCTTATTTCTTCGATTGATAGGGACTGGACAGCATTCCGTATACTATTTTTCAATTGCTCTTCATCATTGTCTAATGGCTCACTGTACACAATTTGTTTTAAACGACCCCACAGATAAAAGTCCATTATTGTGAGATCAGGACTTCTCGGCGCCCATAAAATGGGACCATCTCTTCCTATCCAGTTATCATGGAACTCTGTATTGAGCCACTGGCGAACAGTACCGGCATAATGAGCAGGGCACCCATCGTGCTGGAAGAACATTTCAATTTGGTAGTTCAATGGCAATTCATCCAGTTTATCAGTTAAAAAATTTTGCAACATTTCCAAATATGAATAACGGTTTAAATTTTGATCAAAAAAATATGGGCCAATAATTCCATGGTACGAAACCGCACACCACACATTAACTTTTTTCAAACATTGTCTGCGACTAGCAATTCGGAAGTTTGGATTCGTCCTACTCCAGTAACGACAATGTTGGGAGGAAACGACTCCGTTAGTTGAAAAGACCGATTCATCGGAGAACATTATTCGTTTATGAAAATTTGAATATTCCAAAACTCTATTGCCCATTTCCAAACAAAAATCCAGACGTTTGGCTTCATCATCGTTCTCTAAAGGTTGCCTAAATTGCGGCTTAAATGGTAAAATTTTGTTCTCCTTGAAGAGTCTTTGTAAATGAGATTTACCTATCCCAATTCGTAGTGCCCTCCTTCTTAAAGACAACCTTGGAACTTCTGTTGCGGAATGAACAGCGAGAACAGTAGCAGCATTTTCTTCATCGAACAACTTCTTTGGCTTCTTTAGGTTTAAAACCGAGCCTGTTTGAAGGAATTTAGTTACCAAGTTTTTTGCTCCGGCATTCAAAATGGCAACCTCCGGGTATTTTTGGTTGAATTTTCTGATAACAACTCGGTAGCACCCTTCCCCAGTTCCGTAACATTGAATTAGATAAATTCTTTGTTGTAAAGTCAACATTATAGCACACAATTCAAATTAGCATGAATTAATTTGCACTTCAAGAGAATTATCACATTTGACAATTTCTGTCAGAGGTGTTTTTCAATGAAATCCGCCTACTAAAGTTACTTCCAAAAATTAGGAAAAACATTGTAAGTCCAATTTTTCAAGAAAAATGATATTATCTCGAGAACCGTACGAGTAAAATAAAAAGTAATTTGTGTTTCGGGGGTTTGAAAACAAGCAGGGCAAGCCATCAAGAATGAAATTTTCTGAGAAATCAAAAATAAGATCATTTTCCCTCTTTTAAAGTCGATCCGGGGACATACTATATATATATATATATATATATATATATATATATATATATATATATATATATATATATATATATCATATATTTATTAGGACACAACATAAACCAGACATTTCTCGCAGAATTGAGTTAAGCTGGATAACTTTCGGAAGGCTCTCACACATACTATGTTCTAACAAATTTACCAAACAACAAAAAGCAAAGATCTATAACACATGCATTGTCCCATTAATCAGCTACGGAATGGAAACGGCTTTTTCGAAAAAAATAAACAAAAATAAAACGAACACAAATAGCAATGGAAAGAAAAATGCTGGGAATAAAACTAAACGATAGAAAACCAACAGGATGGATCAGACAAAAAACCGGGGTGAAAGACCAAATACAACACATAACCAAACAAAAATGGATCTGGTCCGGACATATAAGGAGATTAAAAGATGATAGATGGACTAGAAGGATAATTTACTGGAGGCCTCGAATAGGAAAGAGAAACGTGGGAAGGCCACCACCACAATGGGTAGGTGATATTAGAAAAATAGCTGGAAGAAAATGGTACAGCAAAGCACAAAAAAGAGACAAATGGAAGAAAAAAGGTGAGACCTATGTCCAGTGGTGAACGATAATGGGTTGAAGAAGAAGAAGAAGAGGGGATAAAGCTACGATAACGCTTCAAATACGTATGGGAGGTACACTTGATTGCAGCCGAAGACCAAAAATATGTCAAGTAGTGCTCATTTTGCACCATATTCGAGCCATTCCTTAAATTTAGTTATTAATAGTGCCGCGGAATGTTGTTTGGAAGCGGCAACCTATTTCGATGACGTACAAAATGTATACAATCTTTTCTCAGTGTCCACTCATAGGTGGAGGGTTCTACAAAGGAATCTGGTAATGTCCAATTCTTAACCTACTATATTAAAAAGACTGTGACTCTAATTGGTCAACTAAAGCCGATGCCGAAGCGTGCTTTGAGAAATGTAAGTTGAGGGTGAATTCTTTGTTTAGCCAATAACGGAAGCCCGCGGACTATGCAAGGGGAACCGCGACGCGAAATTAATTATCTTACTGTAGCCGTCCTGAAGACATCATCCGATCTTATCTTACCTGACTATGTCTGTCCTGAAGGTTTTCACCGACCTACTTATTAGCCTAAGTTATCTCACTGATATCCGCCGACCCATTCTGTAGTAAATTATAAATTTTCCTTGATATTATCCGACCAGTTTCTAGTGATAAAGATTTCTTTTCCGCCAATGGTGGATCATAAGCAATCTTGTCTGCAAGTACCATCTTGCATAAACACTATCACTTATCTGGTACGAAACTCCGCAGAAAACAATTCCACTAACACTTCTCTGGTGCGAAATCCCGCAGAAAACAATAAAGTTACAGACAAAAGATCGTGGACCCCAGAAACTTGCTTTTCGCAAAATAATCAAGTTTACCACCATCCTCGACCCTTATTCCAGTCAATTATTACATGAGAAACCCTGTATCATGTCCCGATATTTAATTGAATCCTGTCCTGAATATTAATACGCAAATTCCTGTAATTCGCACCTTGAATGCTTGTTCAATGTATTATTATCGAAACCTACGTCCTGAAAATCAAATTTATAACCCTGGAAACTCAAAACACGTTTTCTATAACATAGAGATTCCGTTTACCATTTCCCCTCTGTATATGATAACAATTATCTCAATTAAAGTCTCTAAATAATAAACTTTATTAAAGAGATTTCGTCCCTTTAATTTCTCCGTATTGTTATTTGATTAATTTCTATAAAAGAGAAGCTGTTTATAAACCTGAACAAATTAAAAAGATAAAGTCCTGCCTTTCTTTTTTTACAAAGCAAAATTATCCTCACTAGTAGAAGAGGCTCCGTTGAGAGACAACGACGCCCTCCGTCGCGACGCCCCGAGCTTCGTGCAATCACCGTGGGGTGACGGTGAGTCCACGTGGCGTGGTCATTTCCCACCCTGTGGCCACTTTTCGAGGGACGTTTTTCAACGTAGATGGAATTTTCACCCTCTTGATGGCATTTTTAATCCCTTGGAGCCATTTTTATCCCCTAATTAGCGACCTTAGGGCTAGGGTCGACTTCTTTTCGAAGTCGTTTTTCAACCCTTGATAGAATTTTTAGCCCTTCACGTTATTTTCAACCCTAATTAAGGCCTTCTTGATCGTATTAAGAGATTTTTTGTCAGTCTACCCCCAGTGTTGGGTTGTGGGGGTGGGCCACGTGACATCCCTAATTAAGGCTTCAACCCCTGGAAGGTAGGCAAATGTGCGTGTTCTGATTAATGGACTTTGGGTTAGATCATACCCTTTAATTCCTGATCGGTCCATGGACATCGCCCCCTAGCTTCTGATGGTTCGATGTGTGCGGCTTATCGGCCATTTTGTAGTCCGTTTTGTCGGTCATGACGTGAAATAGTAGCCTAATAAGGGTTTCATAAGACACCATGACTTCTGAATTATAAGACATAGGCAAAGGCCTCCGCCGTTTTGTACTACGACATAATCAAAGCCATTTTGAAGGGAGAAATAAATTCAAGGTGTTGATCTGAATAGTGTTCTATCAAAGCAACTTAGTTATTACCGGTAATAAAAAGATAAGTTTTTAATAATTTATTATAAGTAATACTATTTTTACATCTTCAACAACATATCAAGCTCAGCATCACAGATTCTAATTGAATATTAAATTGTTTGTTTTTGTCCTGTTGGACCTTGCATTGGCAGACCCCCTACTCTTCAGCATCCCGTTAAATTGATGTATACGCTAGTCCTCGGCCTTGAAAACACTTACTTAAATTCAGGAAGCTTTACAACTACCCTCTCGGCGTAATTTGTTGCTATGAGTCTAGATTCCAAGTCCTTAACATTTTTAAAAGGTCTGTTGATGCGGATAGATCCTTACCTAGTTTTAAATAAGGCATTTTATTTACGGTTTATCTACTGTCTATAGTTTTAATTAGAAGAGCTAATATTTTCGGAGTGACCAAATGTAAATATACGGAATTTATTTGTTGTCTTGGTATAACTTTCCTAATTCACTACTCAAGCAAAGCCACATAATCTAGAGCATTCACTTCAAAAACCTTGATTTGATTTTACTACAGGTTGTTAGCGTGACACCGGATATAGGAATTTATTTACAGACAGTTTAAATGATTTTACCTTGAGAACATATTATATACATACAAAAATTTACTTTTAAAATAAAAAAATGGGTGATTAAGTTTTAAACAATTAACTATTAGAAATAAAACTCGCTATGTACTGTGAAATCGAAAATATGGACGTCTTGCATTTATCTAATTACTAGTTAGAAAAAAATCTAGACGAAAAGACAAATAGATTCAAATTGTACAATTAGAATTATAATTTTAAACACACTTCAGGTAGAAATCCAGGAAGAGTTGTACTTTTCTTGTATCTAATAAGGAAAGAAATGTATTTTATGTGTATAACAAATATCATGTTTATATTAATAAAAAATATTATTGTCGTGGAAACTGCCTTCGTTGAAAACATCACACTGCGAAATTTTACCTATATAAACCAGATTACACCTTACAAAAACATCTTGTAGCAAATTAAGGTTTTTACTTTTTGATTAACTGAGATCAAATACCGTCAAGCAACACGCTAAAAACGTGTAAATGAGAATGCCCACATTGGTCTAAGTGTATTTTAAGCTTATTAAGCTAGATTTTATTTAAGGAACAAACTAGAACACTGAATTCATAAAGGAGTGTGTTGACTCAGATTACACCTTACAAAAACGCCTCTGTAACAATTCAATTAAGACTTTTTTTATTTACCTGTATTTTAAGTTTAATAAGATTGATTTCATTTAACGAAACCTCTACAATATTCAATTCAAAAAAGATCTGTGCTGATTCAGATTACATCTTATAAAAATCACCCTGCAGCAAATCAAATTAAGGTTTTTGATTAGCTGAAATCGAATACGGTGAAGAAACACACTAAAACGCATCATAGTTTTAAACCTAATTTTGAAGACGTTCATTTGGAGACAGGTTCCGTCATCATCTTACGTATTGAAATAACGTTTTAAGAAATCAAAGCTAAAAGACTACTTTGCAGTTGAATCAATTCATACAGTGTTATCTATACAAAATACCTAAGGAATTTTAGAACGTCAGTTAATCAGGCAAATATGTGAAAGATGAAACGACCATGAAAACGTATTTACGCTGTTGCCATTGTTTGAACAATTTGTTTTTCCAGTTTTGGGTAAAAGCCCAGGGTGATCCTATAAAAGCCAATGAATCACGCTCTAATTTCATTTACAGTTCTTAAAACTGTGCTATAATGCCGAACTCACAAATTTCTTCTCTTTTAAACATTTTCGAGGGTGGATTAATGACCGAAGACGAGGTGGTGGGGAAGTACTTTATTATTACTAAACGTGTAGTTGGTGGTGAAACCATAACGCCCCTTGAGTTAGAGAGTTTCCAGAGGTTACGTGAAGCCATGCAGAAAATCCAGGCTGCGTTAGTGACTGTGGTAAGTAATATTTCAGTATTCTTAAAATTTGTTGCTAATATTTTATTTCTAGGTACGTGCTAAAGTACAAGGTGGTGGATACCGTGGTGGCCTATCACCGCTGAAGAACACTGACGGTGTAAGTAGAAATAATTTTTATAAAAGTGAGATATTAATCAAAGTGTTGTTTTACGTGCCGTCAACTTTTTCATCCAATGTTGTCCATATGTCTCCGCTACCTACAAGTGGACTCATGGCCAGCGCTGTAAGTATAAATCATATGTTTTTGGATTTAAGGGTTGGTATTTGAAGTTAAGACCTATACTTTTTCACATCTTAATCCGTATTTTTTAATTACAGGATACATCCTAAACCTTATATGGTGATTGTATCGGTGAAATTTAGTTGGAAGGCAATCGATATTTCAAAACAGTGTCTACGGATGAAAATTTGATTAGGAAATTTAACACAATGGCGAAGAGGGTTGTCTTTAAATCCAAACATGCCGATGTCAATCAATCAGCAGTTACATGGCTTAAAGCAAATAGTAATAGATTTCTTTTATACTAAGATATTCTAAAATTACACTTTTGTTGCAGAACGCTCTAAATGCATTGTTGACGAAAGTGTGTACAGGGTTTAATGCATCTGATAGAGTCGGGATGATACTAACTAACGACAATTTCCCGGGCAAACCCCTAGGATTTTCGTTCCGCCGTACAGACCAGCTGAGCTGCAGTGTAATAATGGCCACGCTAGAGAAGGTATTGCAGAGTAATATAAGTTTTTTTACTAATGGTACGCTAAATTTACAAGTAAACAGAGTTGTTTTACCTGTGGGTTACGGCCCCACTCGATAGAAAATGACAGGTGTGAGTTTTGCTGAGTTTTTCGAGCGTAAAAAGGGGATTATACGTATCAACAATCGCAATCATTTATGTTTAGCACTGCCATTAGTGTTGGCCATAGCTGTAGCCGAGTACGATCCTTAATTGTCAGGTCTTAAAAAAGCTCGTGCTATTTTGGGTCGTGGTCGCTGGAGTTATGTGCTGTCGCTAATATCGATTTAAAAAACGGGGGCAATATCGAACACATACATCAATTTCAAGATTATTTATTTAATTACACTATAATTGTGTATAATCACAGATTAGGTCAGACAGTTTATTTTGAAGGTCCGCGAAATCCTAACCGTAAAGTGTTAAACCCAATTTTTTAAGACGCGCATTATGATGTAATCGCGAGGTTGACCAGTGCCTTTTCAACGCAGTATTTTTGAGAGTTCTGATTGCGCTGAACGCCGAACACCTTCGCTTGTTGTCATAACAGACCCCCTTGCCAGTATACTGACTATCGTTTGTGATGGGTGTAATAGGGATTTCCACGGGGATCAATGTCTACACCAGCATAGACTTGACGGTTTGTGTGGCAGACTCCAACGTTGTTGCACATGTTTAAAGAGTGTATGGAAGGGTAGGATACCTCATAAATGTGGTTTTGCATATTGTACGACCTGTGAATCCAAAAAAACGTCCGTCATTTCTGTTACATATCCAAAAGCACGGCGGACTCGAAAAAACTCGTGAAAGATTTTATTTTAGTCTTTTACGATTAAGAGTGCCGCCAAGATACTCCTTTCTAACATTACTAACAATTTCATCTATACTACTACATTGTGCGTTACGCAGCATGTCTACAACCATTGTATTAATTGCTCCAGAGATGTTGAACAGAGTTGCGAACATTGTGGGCAGCTTAACACATATTCTCAACCTCTCCTGTAGCCGAATTCCTTTCCTACATTTCATCACTCGCGAAGAAACAAGCATCCATCATTGCCCTAGCCCATAACTCCAAATCCTACGAAGCCCAATTTATCCTTAACCAGATCCTAAAAAATGCATCTGCTTGGAATCCTAAAATAATTTCTAGCGGCACCAAAATCATGTCACTAACCTGCAATAACAACGTAAAATGATAACCTAAACTTCCTTCCCGACTCAATAGGCCACTTCCATCACCTTTTCAACACTGTTGAAAGCCAGAATTATGATCCAGTTTTACCAGCCATGCACTTTTGCGGTGTCGATGAAATGTCTTCCGAAGCTCGAGCAGACTTTATAAAGTGGTACAATGACGAAATTGCAAAGGGCACTCGTTTCAATTTTAAAAACGAAATTGAGCGTTATTGTGTGAGTATCCTTAGAAAAGCCTGCTTTGAGTTTTAGAAGAGGTTTGTCGAGGAAAACAAGGTTGACCCGTTCAGAGAATGCTGCACGATCGCTAGTGCGTGTGGTCTTGTATTAGCGGGAATACTATTGGACTCATCCCAAACGGTGGATACAGTTTAGGTGACAATCAATGGAGGGTTGCTATTTAATAGCTTCTCTGGCTCAAGCATTCAGAAGGCAGACGTATTCAGCACGCCGGGAACGCACGAGTTAAGAGAAGGTATCCTGGTTGACGGGTTTTGTGAGCTTTTGTCACGATACAAACACGGTGTACCAGTTTCACGGTTGCTATTTCCACGGTTGTGAATCAAGTTTTGATCAAGCTGGTAATAGCAAACGTGAGCCTAATTCGGTGTTTTTGCGTCGTGAGAAAACGGTGGCAACATCACACAGTATACGTTCCTTTAACTATGATTTAATTGAAATTTGGGGATGTGAACTTAGGTCATTTTTAAAGCAAAACCCGAACGCAAGAGACTTTGTTAGCTCAAACAACGTTCTGAATCAGTCACCTCTGAATCCCCGCGATAGCTTCTTCGGTGGTCGTACTAATGCGGTTAAGTTATATTATAAGGCAGAACAAGATGTGCAAATCCGGTATTTGGACGTTTGTTTACTATACCCCTACGAGAACAAATATTCCAAGTATCCGGTGGGGCATCCTACGCTTCACATTAGTGCCGAGTGCTTAAACCTCAACTTGAACACTGTCTAGGGCCTTGTGAAAAGTAGTGTGCTCCCATCATCAGATTTGTACTATCCTTCCTTTTAGAAGTTTTTGAAGTGTGGGCGTATGAAGTTTGCCAATACGACAGGGATAGTATGAGCGAGGGTCTTTTCTCTGGTTACGTCGATAACTTCCTCAAGTTCAAACAAAAGTGCTCGGACTGGCCCTCGTGGTGCAACGACGACGAATCATCAAATATTTGGCAAGGGAGGTAGTCCAATTGGACATAAACAAAATTTGCGCTAATCCTGGACTTAGATACAATTCAAAATTATTTTAAAATTCATTTTGGGGAAAGTTTGGGCAGATGGAGAATTTAACACAAACCACTATTGTTTCTGAACCGTATGAGTTTTTCAAAATTCTGTTCGATCCTTTCAAGGAGGTCCAGTCCATTTTACACGTAAACGAGGAAGTTATGGTAGTAAACTGGATTGCACCCGATGATGGGGTGGAACCGCTCAATACTGTCAATGTCGTCTTGGCAGTTCACACAACCGCTAATGCTCGCCTGGTGCTGTACAGCTATCTGCTAAAACTGGCCGAACGGGTTCTGTACTTTGATACAGATTCCGTGATTTTTACACAAAGTCCTGGTGAATTGGTTCCAGCTGTTGGTGATTTCCTTGGTGACATGACCGATAAGGTAGAGACCTACGGAGTCGTAAGTAGAATCACGGAGTTCGTAAGCGGTGGTCCTAAGAATTATGAGTTCAGGGTGTTCTCTACACTAAGAAATGAATACAAAACCGTCTGTAAGGCTATGGGCATCACATTAAATTCAAAAATTCTCAGGCTATTAATTTTGATACGCTCCAGATAGACAAAGCAGGAGTGAGTACGACTTTATAATAGCGTCGCACAAGCATTTAGTTAATGATGTAACAGTGTTGAACCAACATCCCACAGGAAGTAACCACAGGCTAGTAAGAGCAACAGTACAGTTAAAACAATGCGAAGAACGAAGAAAGCTGGTCAAAAAGAGTAAACAACAAATAGACAAAGACATCCTCAAAAATGAAGCGGGTAAATACCAAGACGAGTTAAGGCGAAACTTATGGTATAGTAAAATAAGAGAACAAGATACACTAGATACAGTAAATACTAAAATAAAATATGCAATCTTAAATGCAGGAAATAAAACATCAAAATATTCAAATGACAGCAAAAATACTTCTAAAATAAACAAGACGACAAAAATCTTAATAAATAAGAGAGCTGAGCTAGCAAAAGAGGGGAAAAGAATGACAGTGGAGTATGCTGAATTGAATAAAACCATAAGGAAGCATATCAGACAAGATTTAACAAAATATAATGATAATATGATAAAAAGGACTATTGAGGAGAATAAAAGCTTGAGGGTGCTGAGAAGACAATTGCACAGAGACACAAAAGTGATGAACCAAATACAGAAAGAAGACGGCACTATAATATATGACAGACAAGAAATACTGAACACAGCCGAAACATTCTATGAACACCTCTACAAATCTAAAGTAGCTAAACCAAATGGAAAGAAGGAAAAACCGATAAAACCATACAAAATGTGGGATCAGAAGAAATTCCGGAAATCGAAGCTGAAGAAATCAAGAAAGCCATTGCAGATATGAAAAATAATCGGGCGCCAGGAGAAGACGGTATAATACCAGAACTGATAAAATATGGAGGCGAAGAATTAATAAGAAGTCTGAAGATATTACTAAATAAATGTATAAACGAGAGAAAAATCCCTAAAGAATGGAACAACGCAGTGATAGTTCTAATATACAAGAAAGGAGATAGAAATCTTTTAAAAAATTACAGACCTATAAGCCTGTTGTGTCAAATGTACAAATTGCTATCAAAAATAATAACCAACAGATTAACAAACAAATTAGACTTT
The DNA here is from genome assembly GCA_036346205.1 of Vesta saturnalis. Classification (NCBI taxonomy): domain Eukaryota; kingdom Metazoa; phylum Arthropoda; class Insecta; order Coleoptera; family Lampyridae; genus Vesta; species Vesta saturnalis. The sequence continues at coordinate 393,495 of JARFJB010001959.1, forward strand.
TACCAGCCCCCGGAACAAGCGGGTTTTAGAAAAAACTATAGCACCATAGATCATATACAAACGATTAGAAATGTAATTGAGAAAACACAAGAATATAACTTAGATCTTCATATGGCGTTTATAGACTTTAATAAAGCCTTTGATTCACTGGAAATATGGGCAATCATTAACTCATTAGAGAACGGCAGGGTTGACTCTAGATACATTGATTTAATAAAAATATATATAGCGAAGCAACTAGCACGATAAAATTACACAATAACACAAAACCGATAAAGATGCAGAGAGGTATAAGACAAGGTGATACGATCTCGCCCAAACTGTTTACACTGGCAATGGAGCATATCTTTAAAAAGCTGAGATGGGAAAACCGCGGAATAAATATTGATGGACAAAGATTAACCAATTTAAGATACGCGGACGACATAATATTAGTAGCTAACAATCCAGATGATTTAGAAGAAATGCTCATGGAACTAAAAGAAAAATCAGAGAAAATAGGCCTGACATTGAACACAGAGAAAACAAAAATAATGAGACGAACCCAAAATGGAGGGAACAGTTTGACGAAATTACAATAAATGAAGAAAGAATAGAAGAGGTGGAAGAATATATATACCTAGGTCAAAAAATAAGTATTAAAGAGCTACAAAAAGCTGATCTGAAAAGGCGAGTTGGGCTGGTGTGGACAGCATTTGGGAAACTAAGTCACATTCTGAAAAACAAGAACAAATACATTACCATAGCCATGAAGACAAAGGTATTGGAACAATGTGTTTTCCCAGTGCTTACGTATGCCACAGAAACATGGGCGATATACAAAGAAAATTATACACAAACTTCAAGTGACACAACGGCATATGGAGAGAGCTATACTTAATATCACATTAAAAGATAAAAATCCATGGATTGGATCAGAGGCAAAACAAAATGAAAGATATAGCAGAGACACTGGCAAGAAACAAATGGAGATGGGCAGGTCACATAGCTCGTATGGATACAGGAAGGTGGACAATGAGAACAACTGAGTGGAGACCTAGAGAAGGCAGGAGAAGTGTTGGACGCCCTGTAATGCGATGGTATGATGACATACGAAAGATCGCAGGAAAAAGATGGATAAGTAAGGCACAGGACAGAGAGAAATGGAAAGAAATGGGGAGGCATATGTTCACATGTGGACGAATGATGCTGAATAGAGAGAGAGAGAGAGAAAGGCTTTAGTGTTAGACGGTATAGAACCAGTGTACGCACAAACAGACCGTAAAATTGTTAGCACAGCCGCATACGAGGTTATGCCAAGGCCAGAGAGCAAGATTTACCAGGTGCAGTACAGTAAACGTCTCCGAAAGAAGGATGGTTACGACACGTTTCCTTACGGTTACGTGGCTCGCGCAATAACTGTACGGTCGTGCCCCAATCTTAAAAATTCCGTTCAGCAGCGACGTGACTATCCTTTTCCCCATTTCTTTCCTTTTATATTTTAGGCGGTGATTTTAATTTTAGATATATTTTACGTTATACTACACGATGCCATTAATTATAGGCCTTTTTATGAATTTAACTGATTTTACCATTAGCTTTTATATTTTAACCCTGTGATTTATTTTTCGATATATTTCAGTTTATAATACATCATATTTATAATTATAGATCTTTTTAATAACTGTTTAGCATTATATGAAAATGTTAACTTTCACCATTATCACACATAATAAAATACTTATCTTTTTTGGTTTTTTTAATGGTGTATTTTAAATTATACAATCTAAACGTTTCGATAACACTTACAGTTATCTTCGTCAGTAGTGATATCTATTAACATTGTTAAAGATGTTGAAAACAGTTTTGTCAAAGTTGAAAAATTAAAACATAAACATCAGCCTGCTATTAATACTGCAGATTGAGAAACGTATAAAGCCAACTATAGAATTAAATTTTAGTAAAGAATAACTAGGTCATTAAAAATTAAATATTTTAAACTGTCTTAAAGATGACAAATCAGAACACCCTCTATCGGCGAAGGCTAACAATGAAAAATGTCAGCCAAAAACACATTTAACAAAATTTAATCAAGTTATGATGTAAGTGTAAACTTGTGAAAAGCTTCAATTTGAAAATGGTAAAAGCATCCACAAATATAAACATAACATCAAGTAAAATAATCCAGTTAGATCTAAAATTTAATTCTATAGTTAAGTTTATACGTTTCACAAGCTGCAATATTAATAGCAGGCTGATGTTTATGTCTTAATTTTTCAACTTTGGCAAAATTATTTTCAGCATCTCTAACAATTTTAGTAGATATTACTACTGATGACCATAACTGTAAGTGTTATCGAAACGTTTAGATTGTATAATTTAAAATACACCATTCAAAAACCTAAGAAAGATAAGTATTTTATTTCGTTTATCATTATCTTGTATATTTCAAAACCGTGATTTTAATTTTAGAGCTATATTTTAGATTATAATGTACGACACTGGTAAATCTCTTTTACTACAGGAGTTTTTACTAATTTAACTGTTTTTAACAGTGTATGCAAAACCGCAATAACGATACATGTTAATTTGCGTAGTGCTACAAATGCGTTGTATGTGTGTGTGTGTGTGTGTGTGTGTGTGTGTGTGTGTGTGTGTGTATGTGTGTTTGTGTGTTTGTGTGTTTGTGTGTTTGTGTGTTTGTGTGTGTGTGTGTGCGTGTGCGTGTGCGTGTGCGAGTGCGTGTGCTTGTGCGTGTGCGTGTGCGTGTGCGTGTGCGTGTCCGTGTGCCTGTGCGTGTGCGTGTACGTGTGCGTGTGTGTGGCGTATCATTAGAAGAGAACACATTGCTTTGTAAGGTTTTTTGTCTGTCCAGTAGGTTGTATGTTGAAAATTCAGCTGTTTTATTGGATCAGTACCATCTCCCCCAGGTCTAAACTTGAGATACCGTGTAGTGTCAAAGCCATGTAATGGGTAACAATGGATAAAACACACCACTGCTTTTACGATAGTGTCTGTGAACATAAAATGAACTCGCCGTGTTATGACCCCGCAATGGGAGATAGTCGAGCTTCTGTTAATTATTATTGCATAACAACACCTGATGATGATACAGTTGTAGAGGAAGAAAATGAGCGTGACGTCAAAGACACTGAGAAGTCCGCTAAGAAGGAAACTCTTACTAGAGATCTAGCAGAGACTGCTGCTGATATATGAGATGTAATCTAGTATTTGTCAATCTTCCAAGAAGTTTTCTCAATACATTACTGGTAAGTGGTTGTTTTTAATTACCTGTGCAGCTTTTTAACGCTATGTTATAATTGCGTATAATTAGGTATGGATTTATCCACATCAACAGACCTTTTAAAAATGTTAAGGAGTTCGAATCTGGAGCCGAGGGGGTAGTTGTGGAGCTGCCTGAATTTAATTGAGTGTTTTCAAGGCCGAGGACTAGCATATACATCAATTTAACGAGAAGATGAAGAATAGGAGTCTGTCAATGCAAGATCCGACAGGAAAAACAAATTATTTAATATTCAATTAGAATATGTGATGCTGAGCTGACATGTTATTGAAGATGTAAAAATAGTATTACTTATCTTTTTATTACCGGTAATAATTAAGTTGCTTTGATAGAACACGATTTCAGATCAACTCCTTCAATTTATTTCTCCCTTCAAAATGGCTTTGATCATGTCGTCGTACAAAACGGCGGAGGCCTTTGCCTATGTCTTATAATTCAGAAGTCATGGTGTTTTATGAAACCCTTATTAGGCTACTATTTCACGTCATGGCCGACAAAATGGACTACAAAGTGGTCGACAAGCCGCACACCTCGAATCATCAGAAGCTAGGGGGCGATGTCCACGGACCGATCAGGAATTAAAGGGTATGATCTAACCCAAAGTCCATTAATCAGAACACGCACATTTGCCTAGCTTCCAGGGGTTGAAGCCTTAATTAGGGGTGTTACGTGGCCCACCCCCACAACCAAACACTGGGGGTAGACTGACAAAAAATCTCTTAATACGATCAAGAAGGCCTTAATTAGGGTTGAAAATAACGTCAAGGGCTAAAAACTCTATCAAGGGTTGAAAAACGCCTTCCAAAAGATGCCGATACGAGCCTAAAGGTCGCTAATTAGAGGATAAAAATGGCTTCAAGTGGTTGAAAATGGCATCAAGGAGGTGAAAGTTCCATCTGGGTTGAAAAACGTTCCCCGAAAAGAGCCCATAGGGTGGGAAATGACCACGGTCACGTGGACGTACTGTCACCCCACGCTGATTTTACGAAGCCCGAGGCATCGCGACGGCGGGCGTCGTCCTTCAACAGAGCCTCTTACGCATAAAGAGCAAATAAATTCAAACCCAGATAAAATAGTGCCTCCGAGGATATAAATCCATCCCAGGAAGTTATTGCATAACCCCGATTACCCTAGTTATTGAAAAGAACGAGTTCAATTTTAAAGCTGACGTATTCAAAAGGAAATCGTTGACCTAGTGATCAATATTTATATAATGTCCATTTTACTCGTAAAATTCAATTATCAGTTCCAAGAATGCGGGTTGTAAAAATAATCTTTCGTATAGACGAATGCATCAAAATAGTTTTTTAGAAGCTAAATTAAGAAAGAGTATAGATTTCTTTATTTTGAAAATATAACGGGCTAAATAACATATTATGTACACTTTGTACTTTGGATAATTAGTTTGTGGATAACTGTAAATAAAATTAAACTCAGATGATTTAAAAAATAACTTGACCGTTTTGATTTTCGTCGTTTTAATTGAAAACTTTCATTTAAATTATTATTTGATGTGATTTTGTATTTTATCCTAGTTACGTAAAGTTAACCAACAGGAAATTTGCATTTTACAGCGAAACCGACACGCACCAATTAATCATCCGCAGATACTGAATCGCAGAGCCTTCAACTGCAACCAAACCCTGCCTAAGTCCAAAAACGAAATATCAAGTGGACAGCTTCTCCTGCTGTTGGTTATATTGTAATCCAGAAGCCAAAGTAAATTTCATTATTCTGTGTAATAAAATTTATGTTTTTTTTAAATATGTTACCAGTTTTAAGTGAATTGTCGTAGCTTAAGTGGACTATTTAGAATTAAACTTTTCAAGAAAACAAATTAGGTTGTCGTAACTCACTATTGTTCTACTTTTACTGCTGCTGGAGTATTAATAATAGACATCCAGTAAGAAATACATCTCATACGTCCGTTTCAGAATTGGTAAACAGATTCACCCAAATGGTTCAGTAATCAGACGTCCCCAACAACCTGCCAGGAATGAACACATCGAAATTGCAGTATTGGGTCATGTGGCATTAAATCCCAGGGTAAGTACTCGTCAATTATCACGTGATACTGGCGTTCCCCAGTCATTGGGGTGTGTAATACTAAAATCACAAACATTTCATTAACACCAACTCTATTTTCTGGTATAAAGGAGAATTAACGAAGGTTAACAGTTACACGCTTACCCTGACGAGTTAGAAAATCACCGAGACACAAGAATTACTTTGTCCTTAGGGTAAAGCATTTATTATAGGTTATGTTCATAGACCATCTAGTTAATAGGTTTTTTTCTTTTAAGTTACTAATTATTCTAAAACAGATTTGTTGAAAATTGAAGAAAACAGAAAGGGTCACAAATCTCACCTGAATGTTTTGATTTCATATACAAATCCGCTCAAAGCGTATCAAGCAATTATTCACAAACAATCATTCCATGTCTTAGAGAATAATTGAAAAGCCGACCCATGTCCATGGTTTAAATTAACACAAAATTCAATTTTCTCTAGAAAAACAAAATATCCACCTTCACAACAAACGGTAACCAGCTGTATACCAGTGACCCCAACTCGTAAAAAATAAGTATCAAGTACGAGTGACCGTCAACATCTTTTAATTTTTTTAATTTAGAAAGTATATCTAAGGAAACAGGAACAGTCAATTGAATTTAGCAGCTAATTAAATTGAACTAATGATGCAGCATAGGTAACAAATGTAACAAAATTGTTTCGGTTGAGTGTGATATCATAAGTATAAAATTAATTATATTCTCTTTACCAGTCATTCTGCCTCACATACCCATATAATTAGCCAGTTTCCTATTCACGGATGTTTGTGACCTACCTTTAGGACGCGAAGACTCTTGGCTAACTCTTCAGTAGCGGGGGCGTTGGAAGGGATTTAACAGAAAAGGATAAAAATAAAACATAGGACGCCAACAGTCTTGAAGACTAAAGAAAATAAATTTTTATTGTAACTAAATTAAAGTCAATAATTATTTTTTTTATTAATCGTTGGTACACTAACAAAAAAAAGAACAAAAATAGTGTTCATGATCGCACCAATAAGGGTTCCAAAAAGGAATAAATTGATTAAATAAATAAATAAACTGGTCTTGAGCGAAGTTAAACAAGGGCTAGTTCGATCACGGGGTCACAACCCAAATGAGTAATTGTACCAATAACAGTTCCCCCTTATTTGGAAATGAAATAAAAATATTACATTTTATAGTATCTCTGAAAAGAGGAAATTAAACAACAAAATAGTCAGGGAATCTAACAAAGCATTAACGATAAAGCATAAATTCAGTGCCATAGAATTCGAACAAACTAAGCCAGAAGGTGGCATTAGAACTGATTGATGAATCTTAATTTAATATTGATTAAGTTGAGTTTAAGAGTTACGAAGAAAAGCATAACATTGAATCTAAATCGGTAAGCAAGCAACAAAGATATTAAGCACAAATATATTAATCAAGTCAAATAAAAGAATACATGAAAATATAAGCCAAGATATAAGTACGATTACAAATTTAAACATATACAATAAGCGATTCGAAGCTTTAAAGCAAGTAGCTACACTATTAACATTAATAACTGTGACATTATAACTTGATCAATATTAACTTAGCACAAATGCATCTGTATTGTTACTACCATGCATAATGATGTATAAATTCTAGGTCGACTTTAAGATTCATGAACAAAAGTATAAAATCGAATTTAAATCGATATATAATATAAGCCAAGATATAAGCACGCTTGCAAATTTAAATATGTACAACAAGCAATTCGGAGCTATAAAGCAAGTAGGTATATTAAGATAAGCCTGTCTCCGATCTGTTTCTTTAATGGTATTTCCAACCGTTCCAAAAAACGGTCAAAAATGATAAATAGATGACAAAAGTAGTGTTAATAAAGTATAACTAGTTATTCACGAAAAAAAGCTGTTTGAGCACAGATCGTTTATGACAATTATTTAAAATTTGATCAGGAGTACTATCGATTTTGCATGTGTGTTTTCCAATTCTCTAAAAAGGCAGAAAAAAAGGATAATTTAAACGGTTAGCTACGGCCTTCTGTGTGTAAAAAGCGAGAACTAAAATTTTCTGGAAATACGATTTGTTAAGCAAGCGGAAAAATAATGTACCTATCCCAAGTGAACCGAGTGTAAATATTATTAATTTAAAGCTATTTTGGTCCCAAACAATGTTGGGTGCGTCTTAAATTAAAAGAAATGTGATTAATGCGAGTACATCTAACTCATGTATCTTGCCATTTTAGCAATATCTTCCGCCCGCAAGAGACTGCTAACAAAATCGCTGTCCCCACTTAAATAACTAGGGGAGAACAGAAATCCCCATCTCACCACAAATGTTAAAAATACTGAAAACGATTGACGTAAAAAATGTAGACGCTCAATATCGATTAACAAAAATAGAATAATCGATTAACAGAAAAGGAATCTAATAGAAAAATTATGAAATTATCTGGATTGTTTAGTGGGAGTATGACAAAGAGAGGTAGACTGAAGCAGACCGTAACATGTTTCCATCACTTTGCAAAAGTGATTAGTTTTTTTCCCTTTTACTCCGCAAACAAACACCGTAATTAAGTCCATCAATTAATTAAGTGTTATAAATAGTTACACCGTGATTCGTAACGAGTCAAATAAAAATCATGTTAAAGTTTGGATATTCAAAATAAAATTGTTTACGATAAACAAACCCCAAGATATAAAAGATTACATCGTCTTCTTTTTTATACCCTGAAATTAAAGCTTGACCAATAATAATTTAATTTGTATTGCATCTTTTAAATGGAAAATTACATCCAAAACCCTTTGTGTTAATATTAGTTAGAGATAAGTAATCGAAGCATTCAAAAATAGAATTTGAAACCTCAAGAATGTCTCAAATTAATAAAATAAGTAATAATTAACACCGTTCTTATAAATTAATCGATGTATTTCTTAGAATTGCATTTTTAAATAATAGAAATTTTGTCCGTTTGTGAATAGCATTGCATTTGAATTTTTCCTCAGCAAATACCGTTTAGAAACAAATTAAATTTTGTAATTCATTTTGTAATCACTGCTGAAATTAAAAATTAAAGTTAAACCTGCAATAATTTCTATCGCGTTAACCAGGTAAACAACTGCAATGGAAATTGTAATCTCGTTTCCATTGTGTGAAAGAATTTATTTTTAATAATACATTCCAACCGCTAACATGTGTGCAAGAAGCAACCGACTTCTGTAAATTTTGAGTTATAACTAGACGAAGGTGTCCGTAATTATTAATTAAGACATCCTGTAGAATAAGTATTGTTTGTTAGTAAAAAGTGGAAAAAATTATATCAACCGAATCCTTATTTAATGACCAATAATTTGTAAATGTCCAAATAAGTTTTAAATCATTAGCTGATTTAATATTAATTAAAACAACTTGTGACGCTGCTCCCTTATCATAGGAAACCTGGGAATTTTCAACCGACCCACTGTTAACATTTCGTATTCTATATGGGCAAGTCACACGGACGTGTGTTTTTCTTTTTCGCGCTCACTGTATCAGTGCATGAACGAAGGTGCGTTTTATTAATGAATATGAGGTAAAGAATAGTTTAAATTGATCAATATAATTTAGGTTAATAAATAGTACGTATTTAATTTGTTTTAATACTAGTAGTAAAAGTTCCTTTGCTACTAATAACCGCTCACATTTAAATCGTAACCGTTGAAATTTAAATATACTAAGAAAGTTCATATTTATTGAACCGTCATCATTCATTCGTCATAAATCATTGATGAAAGATCTTGTTTGTCAAAGGGACCTGTAACCGTTGTCAGTTTCCGTTTCTGCCGCCCGTCCGAATTAACTCAGTTTTAGATACATCTTTTCCACGTGTTTAACCTACCAAGTCACATAAAATTGAAAGAAATTAGTTAGCTCGACTAGCAGTCAAACGGTCCTTAGACCGCAGAGCAGTTGGATAACGTGGGTGTTTTGACGCCATGATAAAGAGTAAATAGATGATTAGGTTAGTTAGAAGGCAAGAACAAAATTGTAGACAGAAAGATAGGGAGAACAGACAAGAACCAAGCGCCACAAGCTTTAAAGAAAGGAAAGATAAATTATTATTTCTTGAGAGAGACCCTGTAAAGCTTGAACCATGGAAGTAACAGGAATATGAAATAAACGACAGTTACTGCAGCAAGCGTAATTGATTAATACATTTCCCAACAATTAATGATATGGAACAGTAAAATTTCGTAATTAACATATATTTTCAACATGAATATTGACGAGGGCAAGTCGCTAGATTTTACATATATTAAGATCAACTTTTTGTATGTATGTATGTATATTTATGTAATATTTTAATTCAGAAAGGTAACAATCCAACTTGCCTTCCGTTTCACGATAGCCAAACGCCCATTAATAATATTATAGCTTCAATTATCTAAATAATCGGAGAGACTTGTTCAGTTCATTATATTAATCCTAGTATGCATATACGAGTAACTAATAAATTCCAATTAGATACCAATAATCTGAACACTCATCCATAATGAAAGAAAATTTGTACTTAAAACTAACAACCGTAATTTAAAGCCACACGGTGTCCCGCGTTAACATTTGACCTAAATACATAAATAATACGAAATACAGAACAGACACAATGTTTTGAGTTTCTGCTACTTCACACGATAGCGTAAACAGTATTTAATAAAATAGTATCAAAGTTGGACGATAAATGCTAACACATCACTGGGTTTTTATATAAAAATTCAGTAATAATTACTATAAATTTGGTTAAAATATTTATATAAAATATTAGCTAATGGTTTGTTCAAATTATAACAGTTCTACATTAGTGAATCTTTACGAAAGTTAAATAGATTCGGCTATCAATAGGACACATAGTAACCAAGGTGAACAGTTTATTAAAATTCTTTGTAATACAGTTAATGTAAATGCACGTTTGTGTAGATGATGTTGTGTAGATCCCTGCTGAAGGTAGCGTATAACGTATGATAGGTTCGAAAGTAAACTCAGCAATACAATGTTTATTAGTACATGCGATAATGGAATAATTTGACCTAGTATTAAACAAATATTTGAGCCTTAGTACAGCATAAATTCCATCATCGTAAGTGGCAATGTAACATCGGCAGTAACGAGACAAAAGTAATTGAAGCACAACTACCAGTAATTTACGTGCAGTCTCTGTTAAGAGAACATCGTAGCAATATCAAGAGCGAGACGAAAAGTTACATGACGTATAATCTTAACACCAATAAATAAAAAGAGCTAGAAAGAAGGTAAGGGATATAATAGTAATTTATTCACATAACGTTGCTTCACCTCTATAGATCGAACACGCGCTCTATGTGATGATTTGACAAGATATGGTTAAATTATAATTCTTTTAAGAAACAGTATTGAATTTTCGTATTTTAAGCCTGAAAGAGAGATTCTAATTACAACGAAGTTGAAAGAAGCCGAGCTAACTTACCACTTTTATGCAAGTAACGTTTTTTACATCCGCGTCAATAGCTGTTATATTACTTTACAAAGTGAAGAAATATTTTCTATGAAAAATTCTCACATAAAAAGGTGTTATACACCGAAGAAAATAGCAACAAGAGCAAATTTTCTAAAATGAATTCACGTCGCCCAAATTGGGCGTTTTAGATGGACTTTAGGAAAAAGGTATTCAACAAAATTTTCTTGTTAAATTTGGTTATAATAAAAATGTTACTCATATGTATTTCAATAAAGAATTTGTAATAATATGAAAATTATTTTACGGTACCACCATCTAGTAGCGATTCAACAAAGTAACAGGTATCTGCAAATAGATCATGTAAAACTAACCAGAACCCACGAACATCGCATAGATGGCAGTAGTAGGTTTATTTAGCACTTTTATAAAACAAAAATGGTAAATACGAAAAAGAAATAACTTAATCAATTATTATTAACGCAAATGGTGAAGGCAGTAAATACAGAAAATTTAAATAATTATGATAGAGAAATGAGTAACGAGTAAACATTAAATAACAATCCTAAATATTCAATTCACAGATACCTATTTAGTTTTGTTTTTAGAACAGTAAACACAAAAACGATCCGATATGGATTTTTACACGCTACAGATTCGCCCCAAGATGGAGACCTCGGTAGAGGAATCATACAGACAAAGGTAATACAGGAAAGAAAACAAAAGAAGGTATAGGAAGAGAGGGATGTTTGAGTTATTTACTCAGGACAGAAAGCCCTGAAATCCCGTTAATCCCAACCCCGTTTCACGTGCAACCCCATAGATATAAGCAAGTAACACCCCAATCTCCATGTATTAACCCAACCCCCAAAACAATCAAAGAAGTCCAACACAGGAAGGTAAGAATACAGAAATAGAGGAATAGAAAAAGGACTCAGATAGACAACCAGGGTAGTACATTCGAAGGATGAAAAAAAAGTAAATGTAACCCCTGAAATGCATTCCCTAACTATGCCCAACCACCGCTAGGAGTACCCTGAATTATCCTCCACTGTAGCACCTGGAGTAGGCCGTTTGGAAACCGAGCAAGTTCAGGATTGGCCCCAAAGAATACCTGAAGAGGAGCTTATCTTTGGGTGGCACCCGAATCTGTTACCAACCCCTGAAGCAAATAAGCGCTATCCGCAACCCGTCCAGGGGTGGTCCCACGATATAATAAAACAATACCGTAACTTATAATTGTTTTAAATAAAACATTTCCAAACAAATCTTAATTTTTGTATTAGTGCTCGTTGAGGGTAGGCTTTACTTGCCACCACCGAAAAACCCTTACAATTAATAACACCAATTCCTAAAAAATCAAATTCATCTCAGTCCTCTGATCTTCGCCCCTTCAGCATTTTACCCACTATGTCAAAAATACTGGAACAAGTTGTTAACAGCCAACTATATAGTTACATTGAAAGCAATAACATACTACCACCTATAAAATCTGAATTCAAATCAGGACATAGCACTCTTCAGCAAAGCGTGAGAATTAGAAATAATGTATCTGAAAAACTACTCACAAATCATGGAATTCCATAAGGATCTACCGGGTGGTCGTAAAGGAAGGAATAAATTCAATATCTCGTAAAGCACAATTTTTTTCAAAAATCGCTCGGACCCGTCGATTTTATATTTTTTCGGGGCATATTTTGCGAAAAAAAAAATTTTATACGGGGTGTCTCATAAAAGATTAGCTAAAAAAATTTTTTTTTTCAAATTGCAACCCAATTTTTTTATTGCATTTTTGGATTTCCCTTACAATTCTAAACATTTGTCCTGCAGCATGTGCTATACCTAAGTCCAAGCGTTTTGGAGTTATTCGCATTCAAAATTTAAAAATTGAAAAAAGATCATGAAGAAAACGAAAAATAAAATAATTTTTATAACGTTTTATTATATCGAAAACAAAGATTCGTAAACTTAAAAATAATTTTATTTCATCAAATGTTCGAAATGTCCTCCGTTAGTCAACTGACAATAGCCTAATCGACCTACAAATTCCTGCTGCACATTTCGAACCATTTCGGGCGTTAGTTGACTAACGGAGGACATTTCGAACATTTGCTGAAATAAAATTATTTTTAAGTTTACGAATCTTTGTTTTCGATATAATAAAACGTTATAAAAATTATTTTATTTTCGTTTTCATGATCTTTTTCAATTTTAAATTTTGAACTGAATAACTCCAAAACGCTTGGACTTAGGTATAGCACATGCTGCATGAAAATGTTTAGAATTGTAAGGGAAATCCAAAAATGCAATAAAAAAATTGGGTTGCAATTTGAAAAAAAAAATTTTTTTAGCTAAGAGAGAAAAGGCATAATTTGAAATTGAGTGGTTATATATGGTAAATCGAAGATCACTACAAGCCAGGTTGTTTTATTAAAAGATTATCACAAAAAAAATTACCTTATCTTCATAATCGGTTAACCTTTAGGACTGATGTTCACAACCTAAACTTCATATTCAAAGGGTTACTTACTCCTCCAAGGCACAGTACTGCACTTGACAGGTGGTAGGCATATATACTCCGTGCCATCCGGGGAGGTACCACCACCCTTACCATGGGCTCCTTAATATTGGGTCTCCGATTTTATGAGCTCGGTAAGGGCTGTCGATTACCTTTTACTTCATCCTTAATCTATTCTCATCCTTATTCTTCCTTCTCGCCCTCACTGTCTTCCTATCGAATTAAAAATCCCAAATTAAAAAATAAGATGGCTGTGGTTTCTAGGATTATAAATTCCGGACGTAAAATCCTGCCCCATTCGGATGTCTGGGAGGGCAGGGCCTAATCCACCACGGGCATCGAAAGTACCAACTTTCTGATTCACTACTGCAACATCCGCGTATCAGGTCTAATCTTAATGGTATTCACCAACATCTTGAACAATTACAACCTGATATTTTGTTTCTATCTGAAACACAAGTCTCCTCTGAAAGCTCCGAGTCACCCGACTTGCAATTTCCTCAATACCACCTTCACTCTAACTTTCGATATAAAGGAGGCGTATGTGCCCAAGGACAGAATTGCTTGCAAGAGGGTTTCTTCCTTAGAAAATTAAAATTTTGACGTGATTTGGTTTAAACATTCTGGTCCTAATTTTGTGAAATTCTACTGTTGCATTTATAGGTCTCCTAACGACAGTAACTTTCAAGACTTCTTCGATTACCTTAATATGAAAGTTGACTATCTCCTGTATCAGTTGCGATATCTCAATTGTAGGCGATTTCAATGTTCATAACTCTAATTGGCTTCAATTTTCATCTACTACAAATCCTGCTGGACATAGTGCAGTAACATTTGCTATTTCATGTGATCTCACACAAATAATTTCTGAACCCACAAGAATCCCTGATAACCCTAACCATACTCCACATCTTCTAGATCTCTTTCTTACATCAAACACTCTTGTTTATAAAACTTCTTTCGCTTTTAGATCTTTCCGACCATTGTCTAATAGAAATCATTTCTACTGTACCTAACTCAACTGTTGTTCGCAAAACCGATAGAACCTTGTGGTGTTTTAAGTCAGCTCGATGGAGTAATTTACATTGCAACCTTACCATGGCGTCAATATTGTTTTAAGTCGTCCTCTTCTTCGGACATCGCTCTTTCAGTATCTGAAGTCATCCTCATGGGAATGGAGTTATACATTCCGAAAAAACAGTACCGTGTAGGTCATTCACGTTCCCAACCCTGGTTCAATAAGGCTTGTTCTGATGCAATATCTTTAAAAAATAAATGTTACATTAAATGGAAATCTAATAAATCGGTTGACAGTCATGTAGAATACGTTGGTGCTAGAAATATCTGCAAAAGTGTCATCACTAAAACTAAAAAGTTGTTCGAACAACGAAAATGCAATGAACTATGAATTTCGGTCTTTAGCAAAAGCCATTAGTAAAAACTTTCGAACATCTTCATGTCCCCCCCTGACATCTATTGACGGATCGGTAGTTGCTGATTCTGTAGACAAAGCCAATGTTTTTGTGGATTTGTTTGCATCAAACTCGTGTCTCAATGATTCTGGAAAAGATGTGCCCCTAGTCAACTCTTCTTCATACGTTATGAAACCAATTCATTTTCGGTACAAGCTCTTGGAATCGATCATCAGTAGGCTTGATCTCAATAAGGCGACTGGCCCAGATGGTATCCCAGCTATTGTCTTAAAGAAATGTTCCCCCGAACTAGTACCAGTCCTATCTAAGCTCTATACGATCTCTATATCTTCTGGGGAATTCCCTTCATCATAGAAGTTGGCAAATGTTCAACCTATTCCCAAAAAAGGTAATAAGACCGATCCCTCAAATTACAGACCAATTGGCATCACTTCCATTTTGTCTAAAATCATACAAAAAGCCATCAATCAGCAACTGCTCACGTTCCTTGAAACTAACAAACTCCTTAGTGACCACCAATATGGGTTTAGGCAAAGTTGTTCAACAGGCGATCTTCTTTCATATGTGACCCAAGTTTGGAACAATACAGTAGAGCAGTCCGGTGAAACAGTTGTAGTCGCTTTAGATATCTCAAAGGCATTTGACCAAGTTTGGCATAAGTGTTTACTTGCCAAACTCACCTCGTTTGGGTTAAATGATACGCTCATCAACTGGGTTTATAGTTTCCTTGATAAAAGACGAATACCTGTCGTAGTTGATGGCTTTTTTCAAAAGAAGTTAGCATTAACGCGGGCATACCACAGGGATACGTTATAGCGCCTACACTCTTTCTGCTGTACATAAATGACCTTATTTCTTTAACAACTAACCCCATCCATTGCTTTGACTACGATAGCACTCTTCACTGTAGTTAATCTCAGTCTACTCATAGTGATAATCTACCTTCTATGTCAAATCAAGAAATTAAAGCTGAAATGGCAAATTCAATCAACAAAGACATTCAACGTATTTTCGAACGGGAAGCAATAATCTAGTTAAATTTAATGCTAACAAAACTCAGTGTTACCTTGTATCCGCCAAAAAAGATCGATAATTTCCTGTTGTAAGTATGAATGGCTCAGTTCAGTTTTTAGACTCTATTACTCTGTTGGGTATGATTGTATCTTCAAATCTCCCATGGGTTGACCATCTTCTGTCAGCTATTAAAACTGCTGCTCGTAAAATAGGCTTTTTGTACAGAGCTAAGCAGTACTTTACCTCTCCACAACTCCGTCTGCTGTATAAGGCCCAATACGCTCTCGATATCGTTGATCGTATTCAAAAGAGAGCGATTAGGCTTCTAAATGACCCGTCCTTAACTTCTCCATACAGTCCCTTGAGCATAGAAGGATGGTTTCAGTTCTTTCTTTGTATTATCGTTATTACAACGGCTATTGTGCTGCTGAATTATATTCTTTGATACCATCTCGGGCTATCTTTGCGAGAAACACTCGATTCGCTCACTCACATCATCAGTATGCAGTACAAATCTCCACTTGTCGTACCAAACGGGTGCAATCCACATTTTTCTACACGGCTTCTAAACTCTGGAATGATCTCCCTAGTTCCTGCTTTCCTCTCACTTATGATATGAGAAAATTTAAGGAAGCTGTTCATAGGCATCTATTGGCAATTCACTGTCCCTCTATCCATCCTACTAAGTGTTCCTGAGTGCTTTAGCACGATAGGCCAAATTTAGCCTGTTCAGGTCCACAATCATAAAAAAAAAAGCTTTTTAAAAGGTCCTTTATATACAACACCACTAAAGATTACAATGGTGGGCTATGCAACATCTTGGCTTTCCATCAATGTAAGATTTGTATAGTTCTAGTTTCGAGAAACTTTGCGGTTTAAAACAATAAAAATCGTGTGGGCTTCTGTTAATGTTATAATCTGCCAATTTTTTTGTAAAGATTATAAGTCTCAAGAAGAATTTTACTTGGCAAGAACTAATTAGTGTGGGTACAGTCTTGGTGAAATGGATCGTAATATTTTATTGGTTCAAATAATCTACAACCAAAATACTCAGATGCAATAATGGTGCTGCATTTGAAAAATTGAAGCATAGATTTGAAGCTACATGAAGCGTTACGTATAAGAAAAAAGAAGTATTAGCACGACAAATACACCAAAACCCGGAGTTTGAAGTTCTTTTGTGAAACCGTGGTCAATTTGATTAATAACGACTGGAGCTTTATACATACAATCTTATTTAGCAATGAAACATTTAAGGGTATTGGGCTGTTAACCCTAGAACCATAACCATAATTTTTCACGCTTATTACTAACGCACGTAAAATTTACGTATGCGATGGGAATTACAAACTAAGGGCGAATAAATAAAAATATTTAAGCTTTAAAAATTATTATTAATTTTATTAAATACATAAATAAAAAGTTTACCTCGAGTAGGATTTGAACCTACGACCTGTACTTTGCTATAGTACCGCACTAACCAACTGCGCCATCAAGGTTCAAGCCCCAATCGATGTAAATGTTGTCTTTATGTGTGTAGAACTGATGTAAATTCTAAATATAATGAGATATTGCAGGCTCCCATTCTATTAAAATAAGTAATTTGATTGTCAATTTTTAATTACATATTTACCTTTGAACTTATTCGTTCATAACAAAAACTTATAATAATATTTAAGTTTTGTTTTGCTAAAGGATAGGATACAGGTATTTAATTGTTAAAGCACATGTCAAATATCTAATAGGGGATTAAAAAAAGGAATTCACATATAATAAGATAAAAACCATTTAAAATTCCATCCAATTCTTGATCAGCATAGTAGCGTTTAGCTTTTTGTGCCATTCTAGATAACACTATTACAAATAAATTGTGCTCAAAACTACTTCTATCACTCGAAAACTTAGTCGTATTACTAACGTACGTAAAATTTACCTGCACGCGCTTACAAATTCCAACATAAACTGATAAATATAGAAAAAAATTTCCTGGTTAAAGTTGTTTTGCATCGGAAAGGGTCGGGATAGCATTCCTAGGTGCTTAAGCGGATTAAGCCATTCTACCTGAAGTTATATTGCAATTTCATACTACTACACGTAAAATTTACGTACGTTAGTGTTCTAGGGTTAATCGGTACAACATACATTACTATGTGACTGCAAACCCTTACTGGATGCACGCAATTGATCATCAAAATAAATTGTCATTGATTGTCCTGGGGCGGAATTCTTGGGGACCAAGCAATCTGTCCGTTCTTTTTTGATGATGTTTTGAATGGGGTGAGATATCGAGAATTTTTTCAAAATGATCTCCCACTTCTGATGGAAAATGTGGATTTGCACATGTGAAGAATCATGTGGCTGTAGCAGAATGGAGCCCCTGTACATTATCATCGAGTAGTTCCAAAATTTTTAAATAAAACCGTTCGAAATCGTTAGATAGGCAGAGAAGGAGCAATCAGTTGGCCTGCTCCTTCCATCGACCTTACTCAGATTGATTTCTCCTTTTTGGGATTTGTTAAAGGAAAGGTGTATAAACTTAGACCAACAACTGCGGAGGACATGAAACAAAGAATACTCGATACATTCCGTTTAATAAATGCAGATATGCTAAGTCGTATTAGACTATCTTTTAGACGAAGACTGCACGTTTGTATTGAAGAAAATCGTAATATCTTTGAGGATCCGTTAAAAAATAAGTGCATTTTTTTGTTTTTGTTTTTTTTTGTTATTTGTTAAGGTTTTTAAATTGGTCAACTTAATTCGGTTAATACTGCTTTGCCACGTGTTAGTTTTTGCCTCAATTTCTCTGTAACTCCATTGTGCATTTTCTTGCAACATCAAAAGAAAGTCGAACTATATACCTTCATTTTCTGGTTTAAAAAATGTTTTGTATGTAAGGCCTACTCGATTTTTATGGCTTTAAGCAGAAAGTTTTCCCGAAACTTAGATATCTTAGTATAGCAACCTGGTTTTTATATTGGTCTATACAAATCTTTTATTGATGTAAAGCTTGGCAAAAAAGCTTTTGACCAGTGCAATAAATGAAAAAATGGGTTTTTGATATTTTTAATTTGTCATGTATAAGAAATCGCAGTAGTAAATGATACGGCAAACATTCGGGATGCAAACGGCGTTAATTATTTTGACTTATCGGCAAGGATTTGAAAGGTATGAATTTTTGAACAGAAAAGCGTCACAAATCAAAATTGATGACAGATGAGTAAAAACTCCCTATATAAAAATGATTCGTAATTTAGCATAGAATCCAAAAATAAAATCAAACTGGATAGATTCCATTTAAAAAACATAACTTTAGTGTTGTTAAATAAAAAAAAAATACGAAGAAACCTAACAGAATGTTTCTAATATTTCAAAACGTTAGCATTCTACCATTTTTGCTGTTCAAAATGTATTCGTATGTATGTAAAAAACGTGCAAACCTATTAACACAATTTGTTGGGTGGTGAACCAATAATTAAAGAGAAACATTTTTTTAATCAAGATAAGCATCATTTTTCTAAAAAATAGTTGCTAAAAAAATAATTTTTACAACGTAAAATTAACAAAGGTTGGTATTCTTCCAGCAATAAAAAATATAATTCCACGATTTTCCAATAAAAATATTTTATAGATTCTATTCTAGAATGAGAAGAATCTAAAACCTCTGTATTCCTGAAAACAATATATTACTAAATTAAAGTTGATTTGCCTATTTGTCTGTTATGAGCCTCGGTGCTTACAGTGTATTAAGAACAATATGGGTTATTTACTGATCAATGTTTCGTTTTGATCAGTCTCCGATATTATCTGATACCAGTTCAACCCTTAACGTTTCTCATGCTTATACAATTTTTCGGCCGATGTATTCTTATTTTATTCTTTGGTTGAGTCCATAAAGCAAAGTTCTAGGGTAGTTATAGTTTCTATACATAGAGGAAATGCTTATTTTTACTTACTGTTCTGTTAAACGGTAAGTAGTGACTTACCCGTAACGTGAGGTTTCAAGAATCATAACAACCAATTATGAATACATCTGACAAGACAAAAATGAATTTAACACATTTTTCCAACTAAGAAACATATCTTGCGGTGGTTATTATTGATTAATATTAATGAATCGTACAGTACCAAAAAAAATAAATTAATTTTGAAGTAAATTAAGACAGTATTTCTTGGAATAATTTGAAGGAATGTTAAATATTTCATTGACATTAAACTTTGTTATCGAAGGTTTGAGGTTAAATTTACTTTATAGTATCCATCATTGTAACTGTACTTTATGACAGAACTACTGTAACCCACCTGTATCTTTTTCAATTAAATTACTGCATACATTTTCTGTTTGTTCTGTAGAATAAAGTGCTCGTTTAAAATTGGAGTGTATAGTGGGTGAAACAAAAATTTTCTATAAAAAAAAGTTGTGCAAATACAAAACTTTACTCAAACCTACAAGTTGGCACCGAATACAAGAGAAATCTGCTATCAAAGGCTTTCTACAGGTTATAAACTCAGGATTCAGGCAGTAATGTTGTAATAAAGTTGGTAATATTCAAAGCGTAAAGAAGGAAGCTCATATTATCGTAAAAAGGCGCACAGTCATAAATCTTTGAAAAATACTATATCTTCAGAAAATACATACGTATATAGATTCCCTTATAATACAAATTTATGTATTTTTGCTAAAATTAAAATGGGTTATTTGTAAAATCCATTAGTTCGACGAAAATACAATCCAACTGTTATTTTTATGCAAATTTGTTTTAATATAGGTGCCATTTCAAATTTAATGTTGAAAAGTCTCTTCTTTCAAGTAATCTCAACTTTATATTAATACCATAACAACTTGATACTTCAAAACTTTTACTTTTAAGTTGTTATTAAAAATATTACCCTAACCATGTATAACACTAACAAACTCCCAAGACATTATTGCTGATTCAATCTGTTGCTTTTTTAATATTCTTTCAAAGTAATCTTTTTCCTTATGTAATTATCAAAAGTTCCTGAAATTTTAAATGTATTTTAATTGCAATGATTATCTTCTTATGGTGAAACCGTATAATTATACATTTCCGTGTAATTATGATTTTGCTTTAAAACAATTACATTCTAAAGAAATACCAAAGTAATTGTACTAAATATATTTAAGAATTTATTAGAAAAAAAATCCAAATATTTGCCTTGTGTAAATAATTTAACCATGATGCCAGTTGAGAGTAAAATTTTTATTTAAACTTATTCTCATTGACAAATTCAGTGTAAGTAATTCATAAGTTAAAAACTTTTAGTATTTTACACTCTGCAAATTGCGATTTCTGAAATGCCTTAAATTAAAACTTCTATCTAAAGCTTGAAATTTTTCTCATTATTATTTAACTTAATTTTCAAAAGTTCTAAGGGCGAATTCAGATTTTTTTTTTAATAATTGTTACGGAAATTTAGTTCTCGTTTATTCCCTGCTACCCTGAATTTAAAAGCAATAAAATTAAGTTTTATTAAGAACTGAACAATCTTCATTATGCAGTGTCGGTATACTTTTTACGGATACTTTGAACTTCTTATACAGAATTTGTAAATCCGAGAGACTGAAATTACTACTATGTAGACCTTTTTATTCATATTTGGAAACTTTTATGTCTGTGTATCTATGTGTGCATGTGATTCAAATATAAACATCTGGTGTGGAACACCACACAATCTTGCAACCTACAAAATGGAAATTAAAGGAAATGAAATAAATTTGTCCACGACTACTGTATAAAATGATCGTTATGCATGTGTTTCCTTAATAATAATAATATCTATTATACACTAGTGTATAATATCCATTATTCACTAGTGAATAATGAAGTCATATCATTTCAACACGATTTTGTACGTACAATAAAGAACAGGACATGCCATAAACATTAAGATGTAGCGCTTATTGGCACTTTATTTTTATGTTTTGACAATTGCGCTTCGGTTTTTAGTTTTAATTTGAAATGTCAAAGGGTTAGTTGTTCTACTGATTATTACTCAAAGTTTTAAGGTATTTCGCAGTATTTCGTTAGAAAAAATGGATTTAGATAGTCAAAATGAGATGTGTACACCTTCAGACATACGAGAAGCCGCAAAAATAGCAAGTTTAAACCTATTACCAGCAAAATCCAAACAACTCTGCATATGAATCATTTGTACAATGGAAGACTAACAAGAAAACGAGTCTTTTTCAGAATCCGTTTTGTCAGTATATTTTATCGAGTTGTCCGTAAAATATAAACGATCAACGTTATGGACAAACTACTCTATGCTCGAAGTCCAATTAACTTAAATCATGGTATTCATATTGAAAAGTACGCCAAATTAAGAGCCCTTTTAAAACGCAAGTCTGTAGGTTTTAGGGCTAAAAAAGCCAGTATTTTTTCTTCAGAGGATATAAGCAAATTCATTACTAAGGCATCTGACGAAAAATATCTAGCAACAAAGGTAAAAAATCTAAAAATTGTGCAAATATATGATAAATAAGAAATATGTACAGTGTGTCTCATTTTCGATGATATTTCGGAGTATTAGGAGGAAAGATACAGAGTTGCGGTTTTCACGACACCGTGTTACTTTTTTGTGAGAAGAACGCTAGTATAAACAAAACCCTCATAGCCCACTGCATTCCTGAGATACAGGGCGAACTTGAAAATATTGCATTTTGGGACCCCCTCTGTATCTCTGTTATTCTTTAATGTATGGCAAAGGTAAAAATTAATTCTTATACAGTTTTTTGCGTAGAATCCAGTGGCGTAGTCATATTTTTGCTGAAAGCTGTCAATTTTTAGCTATAAATAAAACTTATGGTTTTTTAACGGAACACCCTGTATATTTTTCTTGCGTTTTATTGTAAATTTTGTAAGCTTTACAAAGATACGTAATACGTGATGTGTATTTTAAATAATAAACCTAAATTCTATGATTTCACAAAATCTGCGTAATAACATAGCGTGTATTATATAGCATTAGAATTAGTAGATCGTGATTATTGGAACAATTAAAAGATCATTTGCTAAGCGCTCGTCAAGACCTGTCAGTTGGAAAATTTATATTCTCTGCGTAATATTGTATTCGTTACAATGGCTGAAAATGAAAATTATCAACATTTTGAAAAATATGACATGTAAGTTTGTTTTATACAGAGCAATGAAAACTCCGTGAGGCTTCCCAACTATTTCAACAGATTTATTTGAATACTTATTTATCTTTTGACGTATGTGGATTTATTTTTTATTTACATATCATTTGGATGTATACATATCCAGAAAGAAGGCAACCTTGTCTTTTAATGTTTTCACGAATAAAAAAAAATTGGTAGAACATGGATCATTTATCCAACCCCGACCAAAAAAGTATAATAAGGAAAATCGCGATACGGATGAAGTCAACGTTTTAGCATGTATAGAGGCAACACCTTTACAGTCATGTAGAGTTCTAGAGCAGGAGATTGGTGTGCCCAAGACTCGGGTTCAAATAATATTGACCAAACATAAATTGAAGCCATACAAGATTTAAATTTCCACCATTTGCATCCTGGGGAAGCAGAACTTCGTTTACTGTTTTGCAAGTGGTATTTGGAACAAATTCGTATTGGTAATAACTTTGCTAGACTTATAATGTCGTCCGACGAGGTTTACTTTTCGAGTGCAGGTATTTTTAACAGGCATAATACTAGGCATTGGTCCCAAGAAAATCATGTGCTATTCGAAACAGGGTTGATTTGGATTTAGCGTAGCTTGTTTTATTTTAGGGCAACAAATAAAATACAGAATTTATTAAGGCAGTCTTACAGGGAACAGGTATCTTGAAATTTTGCAAGATATAATCCCTGTGTTACTAGACAATGTTCCTGTAGCTCATCTTAACAGGATACATTTCCAACAGGATGGCGCGCCCACGCATAATGCTGTAATTGTTCGACCTTTTTTACACAATTATTTCCCGCAAAAGCGGATCGGTACTCATGGACCAATTAGATGGCCTTCACGTCACCTGACCTATCCATGCTAGACTTTTTCGTATTACTTGCAGAATAAGGTTTATAGTACCCGTCATCGGACAATAGATGAACTACTTAATGCCACCAATGCGGCATTTTAAAACTTGCAAACACGTTCCATAATTATTTTAAATGCTTTAAAAACCACTGTATGTCAACATTACGTTCGGGAAAATGGCAACCATTTTGAGCAGTTCTTTTAAGGTAAAAATCTATTAAGGGGTTACTGTCGAGTTAATATGGTGTTAAGTTTTTCAGTTTTATTCTGCCTTAAAATTGATTTAGTTTTTTTAAAATTGGTATGTTTGTAATATCCTAACATAATTAACTCACGACCTAATAATTTTAATGATATATAGTATACACAATGCTATTACGCAGATTTTGTGAAATCATGGATTTTAGGTTTATTATTTAAAATATACATAGTATATTATATATTTTTGTAAAGATTACAACATTTCCAATCAAACGCAAGAAAAATATACAGGGTGTTCCGTTAAAAAAAATATAAGTTTTGTTTATAGCCAAAAATTGACAGCTTCCAGCAAAAATACGACTACGCCACTGGATTCTACGTAAAAAACTGTGTAAGAATCAATTTTTACCTTTCCCATACATTAAAGGATAACGGAGATACAAGGAGGGGGGCGGGGGTTCAAAATGCAATATTTTCAATTTCGCCATGTATCTCATGAATGTAGCGGGCTATGAAAGTTTTGTTTATACCAGCGTTCTTCTCACAAAAAAGTAACACGGTGTTGTGAAAACCGCAACTCTGTATCTTTACGCGTAAGTGAGATACCCCGAAATATCATCGAAACATGTGCATTATTTCAGTGATAATGTGGGTAATGGATCCTAGCCGTGGTAATGAAATTTACAATATTAAACTAGAAAATCTACAAGACCTCGGATCGGGTTTCTTGGTAAAATTTCTGCAATTACCCAACCCCAAAAAATACTCTAGCCACAGTTTTCGTAGATCTTCTGCGACTATACTTGTAACGCAGGCGGCGATATAACTGCTTTGAAGAGACATGGTGGATGGAAATCTACGGCAGTAGCAGAAGGATACATTGACAGTTCTATCAAAAATAAAGTGGGCACAGCTGAGAATATCTCAAACTCAGTACAACAAAATCCATCTTTTCAAACATATCAACACAATGAGACCCCATTATCTACAAATAACCAAAATATTAAAGTAGATTTAAGTTCGATTCCTACATTTAACGTAGCACACTGTGTAAATACAAACATTAATATTATTGTTAACGAATAATTTTTATTGCTAGTTAGAGAGAAATTCAATATTTTGTTTCAATGTTTTTAATTCAATGTTAGTCATTTAAAAATAAAGATACGTAGTACTCAATTGTAGCTAAAATTATTTGGTAGTCGAGGAAAAAGTATAGTATTCTACTCGCATATAATGGCTGATATTCACTTGGATGATTTATGACAGTCGCTTTCATCCGCGTGAATAACAGCCATCATTAAATGAAATAGTTTTAATTATAATTTTTTTAGGGTAACTATGCAACCTCTTTCATACGTTCATAACGAAAACGGGCAACACTGTAAAAACAAAGACAATAATCTATCTTAGAATGACGTTTAAAACTTTATGTCAGATTAATAGACATAAATACATGTTAACTTTTTTTATACCTACCTTACGTTACCTTTTAAAATTCTGTAAGGAAAAGTTATGTAAAATAAGATTTTCTTAAAAAAATATGTCCGTACTTTTTCTTATAAAATGAATCGTTATTCAGAAATTGAAAAAATTTGAAGTAACACTTAAATTCTATCTCAGGAATTTTTTGGCCGCTAAATTACGCGTTGTATCAAAAAATTGCATAAAACATAATTAATCGACATGTTTATGGTCTATAGGTATTTTTGCATCTTTGAAATATGCAGCTGTTTTAGAAATATTTGATAAAAACCAAAAGCTGCCCCTAATAAATCCCCTCTCCGCTGCTGGATTTCTCCCAAAATCAAATCAGCTTTAAGCCAAATGAAATGCTATACAGTTCACATTAGCGCACTAAACCGTGTCTCGTAATTAAGTAGCAGCATCTGTCACTCC
The DNA here is from genome assembly GCA_036346205.1 of Vesta saturnalis. Taxonomy (NCBI): domain Eukaryota; kingdom Metazoa; phylum Arthropoda; class Insecta; order Coleoptera; family Lampyridae; genus Vesta; species Vesta saturnalis. The sequence continues at coordinate 419,370 of JARFJB010001959.1, forward strand.
TGTCATTTTTTTTTAATTATTGTTTATGCGTTTCTGCTTTACTTTTTTTTAAAAACAGTTCTTTTCAAAACTATCTACAACTTATACAGTGAATTATCAGTAATTTGGTAGCATGTATACATTATTTATATAAAATTTACAAAATTTTAGATATGGTACGTAATAAGCACCTTAAGTTTCAAGCGCAGCTCGTAGTTATAAACGTGCTTAATTATTTTGAACGGGAACGTGACAGTCAAGGGACACTCGTTCAATTTGAATCTGTTATGCACGTATGTAGTACATTATTGTGTAAAATATGATACTTGAAGGGACTACTTTTAGCGTAAGCATGTGGTTAGTATAAATACAGTTAGTGCTGTAAACAAAGCGTTACAGAACCCCAAAAATAAAATAAACCCTACAGTCACCAGCTAAGCGGATATCTAAGTACATCGAAGTTGATGACTGTGTGAAGGATGCTGTAAAGAGAAACTTTATGAAATGCATTCAAAATGCAAATACAAACATGCAAGGCACGTCTAGTACTGCCAATTTTTGTAAGTATACGTGTTACGCCGGCATTATTACAAAAAGAATTAAGTAATAGTCAAGTTTTTAATTTCAGTAGAAAAGGTTAAGACGTCTCTTACATTCCATTGGCTTTTCATCTAAAACAGATTATGGTAGGAGAGGTTTACTGGAACAACCACATATTGCTGCCAATCGTGAACGATTCTTAACAGAATAGTACAAAAATAAAGAAGAAAAGTTATACAATCCTGTATTCTTAGATGAAACTTGGATTTTCAGTCGAGGATCGCACAAAAGAAGCTGGCATGATAAATTTAAGGAAAGCGTGAAGGTGAAGCCAATGGATGAAGGAAAAAGGTTTGTTGTAATTTAGTTATTACATTATGATTCCTAATGGAATAACTGTATTTTTTAGATTTATAGTGTTACGGTATTAACTGGTAGTAAAACGAGATAGCAGCTAAACTTGGCTTTCTCACGACTAGCCAGTGATCGGGTGTGAGTTAGATATTAATTAGGTTGCACGCCGAAGGATAGTGTACCAGGCATAAGTCAAAATAGGTGTAGAAATTGTCATAAAACCGGAAATGGGCGCCAGGCTATTTGAAATGTCACAATAAGGGATGAAATGCCTAATTACAATAGTTCACAGCTCGCTCAAAATACCCAAATAACTTGCTTACCTGTACGTAATCTCCACAGGCGGCACTGGGACCAGCATATCTTTCGCCAACCTGATAGGCTTCAAAGCAAATATTTGCACGCTTAAATAAAATAATAGCTTGTCTCAAAAATCAATTACTTCTTTGATAACCGAACACAAATCCCTAGTCAAGTTACGTTAATCCCGAAACTCAATATGTAAAATAATTTTCACCTCGCCAAAAGATCAGAACCGGAAATTGTGCAACAAGGCATACGATATCGACGATACAACCCTAAACGCCGCAGTATTCGAAAAGTTATATCGCCCACCCTGCTCCCTAACGACCCAAATCCGCCACTCCCGTGGCAAACTAGATCAGTATGTCGCATCCGGAGTGGGCGGAAGAGGCCACGCCGCCCGTCACGAGATCCGGGCTTTGTGTTATTCCACAATCGTCGTCTGAAGACAAAACACACTTTCTCCAACTCTCACACACTTTGATTAGTCACCTCGTACGACAAGCAGTGGCATCTGCCGTCCCTACACAGTGAGAACGCCCAATGGGCTTAATTGATGTCAGGGCTAGGCTTTAAATCTTTCGCGTTCCACGCCGCCTTCGAAGTACTTGATGCGTCAGAAAGTCTGAAAAGACACTTTTTCTTGATATAAAACGGACCGACAAATTTTGGCGGTAATTTTTCTGCGAAATAACGAAACGCGTCCGATAAAACATAATTTTTCTACCACACGATATCGGCTACTTCAAATGTCGCTAAACGTCTACGTGAATCATAAGTCTGTTTGCTTTTAATGTAATCTGCGTTAAGTTGTTGCTTAATATCACTATAAACTTCTTGAAACATTTTTCGTCTCGATACTAAAGGTGTTCTGTCGGCAAATTCCACACTTTCTACCTCTCTTCCTTCTACAGCTTCTCCATGCTTGGTTTCATCTAATACCATTTCTCTTCCACAATTGGCAAAATATGGCGTAGGTCCGTAACTTCATGAGTAGCCGTAAGTATAGCACACGCCACTTGCGCTAAATATTTATCCCAGTTTCGTTGATTATCCTCGATATACGATGTCTTCATAACTCGATTAATTCGCTCTGAGGGATTAGCCTGGGGATGATAATTTGCGTTAAAAATTATTTTGGTCTTGTAAGATACTACCATTTTCTGAAAGTCGTTACTCCTAAACTGTGATCCATTGTCGCATAACACGTAAAGTGATACTCCACACTTAAGAAAAGCGTTCTCTTCAATATTCTTTATTACACTCGTGGCGGTAGCGGCACGTAACGAAAAGAGAAGTACAAATTTTTAAAAGCAATCGGCAACTACTAAAACGTATAAATACCCCCTAGAGGATCTCGGAAATGGTCCAACAATGTCCGTGGAAATCATTTGCCAAGGCTTGTCGATAACGGGATGTTTGACCATAAGTCCACCTGGCTTCTTTTGCTCGGTCTTCTACTTAATACACGTATTGCAATGACGAATATAACGTTCGACATCTGCCTTTAATTTCGGCCAATAGTATTGTCTTAAATTTACCCGCATGTCCTGCATTAGGATTGTCATGAAATTGCGAAAGAATTTGGGGACGGTCCCCTTTCGGTACTATAACACGCCACTGTTCTTCATCATCTCTCAATCTCGGATAACTACATTTTACGTGCTTCAACAACTTCACATTCTCTATCTTCCACTGTGGGTACGCAATCAGTGTTTCGGCGATATTCCACTTCATCTTCTCTATCCACTTATCACTTCCTTCTACCTTCGTATCTTCCTTCTCCGCCTCTTCTACTGTTGTCTCGTTCGGTAAGTCACAATTGGGGCTAGCGTCTGTTTCAAGTGCGTCAATAATTGGTACGGAGTGCGATAAAGTGTCCGGTACGACATGATCTTTTCCTTTTCTATGAATAATTTCTAAATTATATTGTTGAAGGCAAATAGCCCAACGCGCTAATCGACCGGTAGGTTCTTTTAAATTATGAAGCCAAACTAAAGATGCGTGATTAGTAATAACGGTAAACTCTGCTCATTCCAAATATAGGCGTAACTTCTCTACTGAACAAAGTAATGCTAAACATTCTTTTTCGGTAGTTGAAAACTTTCTTTCATTCCTCGTCAACGATCTGCTGTTATAACAAATGACACGTTCTTCTCCATCAAACGTCTGCGTTAATACTGAACAAATTCCAAAGTCCGATGCATAGGTCTGAACTGTAAACGGTAACGAAAAATCTGGACAGGATAGTATGGGTGCGGTAACTAAACAATCTTTAATAATTTCGAAAGCTTTTTCGCAATCTTCATCCCAAATAAATTTTGCAAATTTCGTCAATAATTTAGTCAAAGGCGCAATAATGGTCGAAACATTTTGTATAAAACGACGGTACCAATTCGCTATGACAATCAGTCGCTTTACTTCGGTAGGACTCTGTAGCGTCGGAATCTTTAAAGTGACACCGACCTTCTCTGGGTCAACCGACATTCCATCAGCATTAACGATATATCCTAAGTATCTAAGTTCGGATTGACAAAACGTACATTTATCTCTACCCCTATCGTAAGACGTTCTTCTACATAACGGCCAAAAACTTCCTGTAAAAATATACGAAAACGTATAGTTTTAATTCTGGTCCTAAAACATGAATCTATGCCAACTTGCTGGTGCGTTCGCGAGTCCTAACGATAAACGTTTCAATTGAAACAGACCCCGATTGGGTACTGTAAAGGCGGTATATTGCTTTGAATCTTCAGCCATCGGTATTTTCCAATAAACTGACTTAATGTCTAACGACGATATGTATTTCGCGTCACGTAACCGGTCTAAAATCGATGAAACATACGGTAGCGGACACGGATCTCTCTTGGTAACTTTATTAAACCTTCGAAAATCTATGCAAAAACGGTAACTCGTATCCTTCTTTTTAACTAGCAAAATCAGGCTCAAGCACGCGCTGATGGATTTTCCAATCATACCCATTTTCAACATCTTGTCTAATTCGGCGTCAATTTGTTGTTGCATATTTATGCAACAACAAATTGACGCGATAACGTTGTTTAATTAGCACGCTAGTTGTCTTAATTCGGTGTTCCACTAATGAGGTACATCCAATTTATTTTCCTTCGATAATCATAAAATAGTCACTCACTACTCCGTCAAGTTGTTGTAACTCTTCGTCATTTAGATCTTAACGAGATCGTATCACTGGTTCTCGGTTCTCTAGTGCATCAATGGTCTCCTCGTTTTCATATTTCCACTCTCCTTTTTGTCCCGGACAAAATTGGTTATCTTCGTACGATCATGACGTTAATTGTTACTATTTTCCCCTTTACCGCCATGGGTACGGTAGCTGATCCGATACTTTTAACCGATTGGCCATTGGCCACAAAACAAGTAGATGTCAATTTCTTATTTATTTTTATTCCCAAATGACTTAATTTTGCCCAACCCTTACTCCCGATAATGGTCTTAAACGAAGACCCACTGTCGAATGGTCCTAACAATTCTTATCCAAAATTTTTAATTTTAATAAACGGCATCTCATCAGAGTCTTTCAGGTCAAATACGTAATTTAGTAAGATGTTATTTTTCGAAAAAGTTGATTTATCTTTAGTCTTTTCGTTATTATAATAAACGGCCGACTTAATATAAATTTTGCGAGACAACATACGGCTTCCTATTCCCTCGTCTGCCTGTTTCCCGACTTGTAACATCACGGGCAGCTCTTAACCGTGACGTCCACTTTCCCACATCGGTAGCAAAACCTCTTCCTCTGCGGTACTTGGCCCCTTCTCCACTTCTTCCCGAGAATTAACGCGTACTTCTTGAATTGGTATCTTCATAACTTCCCCTTGTCTAATCTCCGAACGAGCTTCTCCTACATAAGCTAAATCGACTTCCAAGACGGATCGTTTCCGACTAGGCCGTACGTAATTGTTCAAAACCTGAACCCGTTCTTCAATTAGACGTCCGTATTTCAATAAATTATTAATCGAATTAATTTCGGGCAAGCCAAGCTGTGCTTGATATGATGGTGCGATATTTTTCTTTAAAACCTTTATCTGTTTGTCTTCGGGATAACTTTCGTTCAACCGCGAAAATAATGTGCTCATTACGGCGATATAAACTCCAATTGGTTCGTCAGTTTCTTACGTACGTAGCTTAATTTCTTCTAATAATCGATCGTCATAATCAATGGGTTGGAATTGAACCTTCAACAATTCCACTAACTCACGCCAAATATTAATCTCTTTCTAACTGATCTAACGTAAACTAATGAGTTACCGGTAAATAAATCTAAACATTTCAAAAATAACTGTTTATCGCTAACGCATCGTGAAATCTGTAATTCCTAAATTCGTTTTAAAAATGCGCTCAACGACAATGACTTAGAGTCCCCAGAAAATGTTAAATTCCATTTACAAACCGGTATGCTTTTTGATACAATACTTGTAAGAGTTGTGCTTAAATTTAAATTACTAATATCGGTTACTAAATTTTTATCGTCATTACTTAAACTATTGCCTAATGTTTCGGTCGGTGAACTCTTTAAAACTACTCGTTTGTCCAAAATTTCATATTTAGATTGAAAAACTGCAATTTCGATAAATAAACTTTCTTTAAGTTTAATATCGGTGTTAATTTTTGGAACTGAATTATTAATTCTGCCTAACAAATGCTTAAGTATTGTTTCGATGGCCGCTAAAGTTTTTGTGGACGGATTAATTTTGATTGCATCTAATAATTTTTCTAATTCAACTTTGGTTTCCTCTTATCGGTTTCGAAATTGAACGGACGTGGCGAAATTTTACCACCACATAAAATCCTTATCTAAAACAATGAAGATAAGAAAATGAGGTACTAATATCCTAAGATGTTGGTGCATCACCCAAGAAAATTTTACAAGGAACTGTCCTAAAAATGCCCAAAACGTTGGGGCGCCAACTTTACCTGTTACGGTATACACTGGCAGTAAAACGAGATAACAGATAAACTTCGCTTTCGCACGACTAGCTAGTGGTCGAGTGTGAGTTACATGTTAATTAGGTTGCACACCAAAGGATAGTATACCAGACATAAGTCAAAATAGGGATAGAAATCGTCATAAAACCGGAAATGGGCGCCAGGATATTTGAAATGTCACAATAGGGGATGAAATTTCTAATTAGGATAGCCCAAAATACCCAAATAGCTTGCTTACCTATACGCAATCTCCACAGGCGGCTCTAAGACCAGCAGATCTTTCGCCAACCTGAAAGGCTTCAAAACAAATATTTGCACGCTTAAATAAATTAATAGCGTGCCGAAAAAATCAATCACTTCTTTGATAAACAAACACTAATCTCTAGTCAAGTTACGTTAATCCCGAAACTCAATATGTAAAATACACAAAATAAGGTAATGTGTTAATAATAAAAAAACGCTTTAACTGGGTACACAATCCTTTTAAATCCAATTCCTTAAATTACGTTTAATTATGCTCAATTCGTAAGAAAAACAAGAAAAAAAATGCAATATTCATCGGCCTCTAAATGTACGTTATAATTAAATAATCTCTTGAAAATTTTCGGACGGGAATTTTTCATTCAAACTAAACTTGATGTAATTACGTTAATTTCATGAGTAAATTGAAGACTAAATACGAAAATTGCTTGTCTTCAGATGCTGTGTAATCCTGGGTTCAAATAATAAAAATAACACAAGTCCAATAACCTAAATAAATATAATGCACATAAAATAAATAATGATACAATAACAAAGGAATCGGAGACAATGTTGATTATAATATAACGTCAAAGAGCGTACCTAAATTTGGCGGCGATTCTAGCTAGAAATTGCAAACTGCCTTCTAATAAACCTATAATAATTTCGATAGACATTCGTAAGTTTGAATAACATTAATAAATACTTCAAATAAATTTGGATGATTCTCGGGATGAAAGCACTGTCCTTATAATTTAGACGACAAAATACCCATGATTAATGCGTTATTACATCCCATTACGAGAATCTATACCCCATTCAAACTGTTCGGTACTAACAAATAATTTAGAAATTCGAAATTTATCGGCAAACCTTGATAAAATCATGGATACATGACAATAGTTGTTCATGCAGGTAATGAAGATGGATTCATTTCCGATTCTTCACTTTTGTATTCTACAAAGTCACAAAGTGCAAACTATCATGGATATATATGTGCGGAGTTGTTTACAAAATGGTTTGAAAATAATTTAATTGAAAACTTAAAAGAATCACCTTTAATTGTAATGGACCATTCCAAACTTCTAGAAAAAATTCCAAAGAATTCATCTAAGAAAGAAGAAATATGTAATTTTCTATTAAAGTACAACATAGCTTATGAACATAGTATGTTTAAAAAATAATTGCTTCAATTAGTTGCAAATAATGAGATACCAAACATGTGCGAAATAGATTAAATAGCACACAAGTGTGGACACATCACTGTCAATTGAACTCGTGTTGGCAAACTGCAAAGAACACCACAACAAAAATATAAGAAGACAATACCAATACCAAATTTAACGATGACCATGTAAAAGAAATATGGATACAATCTTTGCAACGAGTTGATGGGACATATTGGCAGACATGCATTAAACTTGCCGAAGTGTCTATGTTAGAGTGGTGGGAAATTGAAAAACATTTTGAGGTGTGCAACCATTAACTACATCGGTTAACGTTAACGAGTTAACGAGAGTGACACTGATAGTGAATAATTTTTTTTAACTAAAATGTTATAATCCCAACGTAATATAGATATTCCAACGTTTACATAGCATATTGATAACTCTACAATAGGTGGACTGAATACATGTACTGATCTATATAAACTGCTTTTCATTTAACTTGGAGCAATATGAAATCTATTTAAACTATGTGCTGAATTAAAATACTAAGCAACTACATTACACTGTACACACGTTCTTCTACAAGAATGAAATAATCACAAATGTATCGATATTTATGTTATCGTATAGTATCCACAAGAATTGTGTCGATTACAATGCAATAATTATGATTGTATCAGCGAAATAAGTAGATATAATGGGTAATTTGTCTAGTTTAAAATATAAAAAACATTCAATAATTTTCAACTTTCTTTGTCATTTTATGGAAATTTATGTGAAGGCATCCGCCGATAAAACTATTTACTATTTACTTTGCTGATTTAATAAAGACTTACGTCGCCTAAATCTTAGTTCATGTAATTTAAAGATTGAGCCACACTCAACTTTATTTGAATCAAACTATAACATACATCCAAACAGACAAAACACACTCACAGACACAAACACAGACAACCAGACATCATAGTCGATCTTGGCGAAACTTGGGCAAAAGTTTTAAAATGAACTAATAAGTCGATTTAACGTTAGTGGAAAAAAGGTCGATTGCGTAACATTCTATGCCTACAATTGTATACGTAGGTTGGAAGTTAAAATTCCATATTCAGTCCTAACGTGAAATTTGATGCACCTAAAGTTCAAACCTTAATGATACACTACTCTTATATTTTTTTTGACGAAAACACCTTTAACATTTTGGACTACACTTTATATTCAAATATCTCTCATGAAAGTACATTATTTATTATAAACGTTACTAATTCAATTTTTTCGCTCAATCAAATCCAATCAATACTCAGATTACTCTATTTCTAAAGGGAAATGAACGTCATAACACCTCACTTTCCTCAAAAATTTTACCAATGCGACATATTTTTACGGTTTACGTGGTGTTACGATCTTTTTGAAACATGAGATTTAGCTGTTACTTAGAATTAATACTCATAAACTGTAATTAATGAAAACAAATGTGGTCCAATGAAAAATAATGGTTTTATGTAAAATTCTGTACGAAATGTGTGGGATGTCATTTTTTGTCTAGGAAATGAAACGCAATTTTAGTTCCTGTTTGTGATCAGAGAAACTGACTTTTATTTTCACGAGTGCAAGGCAGTGTAGTATACAAGAGAAAAAAAGTGCATTATGTTTACCACAGTGCAATTTGTACCCCGAAGACGAATCCCAAGGGGTACTAAGCACCATGATAAGGCAAATAGAATTTCGCGCCAGAGGTATACACATGGTGATCCAAATCAAGTGTGCACCATCGATAACTTCTTTATCGTTAAAGCTACAACTGTAAGGTTGTGTTGACGCACCCTGTATGTAAGATGTTATAATGACGTGTATTACGTGTTTTGGGTACGGGTGTATTGAGTTTGAATGAGGAAAAAAAATTTTTTTTTGTGTATGCATAATGTATCTGGGTGGGTGATACGCCACTGGCAATTTAGGAGAATTATCATTCAGTATGCAGATACGTGTATTTCAGTGTTATAGAGACATTGGTGTTGGAATAAATAGATTCTGATGAATGTAAATGTGAAGAGAAATGTGTCGATGGGACGATAATGTTTTGCTACTGTTGACTACTGAATAAGGAATGGAATGTTGGAGGATAAAGGAGTAATCTTGGCCGGAAGATGTGAATGTATAAGTGTAGAATGTTTTAGGAAATATGTAGAGAAAGATTTGGTATGCTTAATTGTTGATTATAGAAAGTTCTCGTAACGTTGTGCAATCGGTTTTGAGAATACGTGTACGTATATGGGATTTGAGACCTTAGACTGTACTTATTTTTGCAAATGTTGCGGAAGGAGGATGAGCGCATGTGAGAGATAAACGTTGAAAGTTGTGTAATGGTCCAGAGTGGCCACTGAATGAATGTGATGACGAGAAATGGCTTCTCCATAAAGTAATTGTAAAATTTGCAGGTAAGAACAAACATGGCGATGTATAGTAATTACAAGCGTGTTTGTGCAGAGGGTAGCATCAGTCGGCACTAAGAAAGTTCGAGTGAATACCATTGGTGAATATAGCGAGGAAGTAAGACATGTTTAAAGATGGATGGCTGGAGGTATAAATAGGAAAGTCAGAGATTGACGAGGGGCTTTTTGCTTTTTGCTTTTTGTTGAGAACTCGGTGGAAGACGCGCGCGCGAGGTGAAGTGCGTAAGGAGTTTTGTAATAAGATAACAGTTGTTACGTTATAGTGTTGAGGGCGGCGCGTGTGCTTGTAATGATCCTTAGTTCAAATTATTTATGGGACCACCTTTAAGTGAACGAAATATTCATAGTAAATTGAGCCAATGTTAAAGTAATTTTATATGACATTACAAGTTTATTTGTGTAAGGAAAGGCTAAATTGTCCTAAAGGTTGCAAGAAACTTTAAAGAGGCAACCAAACGTGTACAGATTATTACGGATTATTGGGGTAATAACCTCGTATAGTTGGACTATTCGCGAGTACCGAAAGGAATAAGTGTTTGTGGAATTGTGGAGTACTTGTTATGTGCCTTCAGGCAATCTAAGGATACACATGGACTACAAATAATTGGTTTACGGGAAGAGAGAAGAAAGAAAAGCAAATGATGAATAGACAGTCTTTAAGTAAGAATTACATTTAAGAACTTTGAAAACTCAGTTGAGCACGATTATCTTATTGGTTAGTTTTATTTGCGTATTGTTGCGTAATTTTTTTTTTAAATTAATTAGTGTTGAAGGAAAAAGGTAATCGGTCTCGAGTTATGCTGTTTTAGTAGTAAGAATTTTTGCAGAAACGCAAATTTGTATTGACAGTGATGTAGTGGTTTGGTTTCTCAACCACGCTGTTGTAGTGTATGTAAACATTTGTTTTTTTTGTATAAGACAATATATATATTTATCGTTAACTTTTATTCTGTTGTTTATTTAGCCAGTTCTGAGACACATTTGTGACGTTTACTTAATTGGTGACCTAGTTTTCGACAGTTTAAATGTAGACTTTGCATATTTTGGTTTTAAGATTAATGAACAACCTGAAAGGTTATATTTGCCAGGTTAATTTTAAAAAGAAGATTTTCATGTTAGTTTCGTTTAACGCAGTACACTAATGACGGATCAGCTGTTGATTTAAAAATTTCATTAAGTACAACTAAGAGATGGAGTTTTGAGAACTTACATATTTGCGAATGTCCCATACGATTCAGAGGTATCATAAAGGAACAATTATTAAGCCGATGACATTGCTTTTCTTTTGGTTAGGAATTTTAAAAATTAATTATCGATCATTGAATGAAGAACTATTTTATTCATTAATAAGTAGAAATTTAACTTTATATGTATACGAGGGATACGTAGAAAATATTCAGTTAACGTGTTATAACTTTGGTATTCTGGATGTACAAGGTACAAACAGGAAGTTTGTGACGAACCGTGTATTTCAGATTTTTTTTGTATAACTGTTGGTTACGTGAATGCAGTTAAATTTGAGTGATAAATTTTGTTTTGGAAATTTTGGTTTACGAGGTGTATTCAAAAAGTTTCTAATAACCTGGGTAGTACTAAATATATTTGAGTTTGAGTTGAATTGTTTGGGACGAGTGTTTGTTTTAGGACCCTCGTGTGAGAGTTTACTGAGTAAGCACAATCCTACTTTCCGCAATCAAGTAGGGTTAATTAACACCCAGCTTAAGACAATTATTTTAGCAAAGTTTCGATTGTGGTGGCGCCTGGAGACATATTTTCCCGGACTGAGCTGTTTGAATATCGGTGTAAGGTGTTTGAGCGTATTAATCATTCATTTTACTTCTTATTTCGACCACGCTCATCTCCCTGTTAGCTGGCTTGGCAACCCGCTTACATTAGTAAGCATACACGACGCCTAGTGCGGTTTGGACGTGTAACACAACATCGGTTAAATTAGCAAACTTGTATAATTTTTCCCTCTAATTACAATAGTGGAATTAAAAATACAATTGAACGTCGCGTTAAATAGAACACCATGTATATTGTTATTTTTAAGGATCTCCATGAAATTTAGAATAAAAGTGGTTATTATAAACTTTTCGCTAGGATTAGAAATATTGATGTTAGAAGAACCTAAACCTTGTTACGTGCAGAAACGGGAAGCGCTGAGAAAAAAGAGGGAGAGAAGGGTCGCTGCTCGCCTGCTGATAAAAACAACAATCGCCGACGTCAGACGGTTCGGACGGGGTTAAGCAAATTCCGACAGAGATAAGGGTGCCAGGAACCGCTCCCCAAAAGAAGAAATCACCATTATCCCAGCTCCTCAATAACGATGTCTGCAAGAAGCGAGTAGATAACCAAAGAAAAGGAGAAGCCAACAGGAAAAAAATAATTTTGTGGTGTAAAACGAAACCTGTAACTGTTAAATCAAATAAAGAAAACAAAAATAAAACGTGTTTCAAAACGAGTCAATTCTAACATAAAAACAAATAAATTGGAAATGAATGTACATTAAATAAAAAGTTAAATGTATAAGTATCAAAACGTAGATATGTTCGTTAATTTAAAAATTTAAAGAACAAATAAAAAAAGCGACAGCTACTAGTGTAAAGCAAGTTTTTTATAACGAGAAAGTTAATATACAAAATGATAATTAAATTAAGAATACTTGCTATGTCCTAACAAACATTTTCTTTAAGTATTGAAAAATTTAAAACGTATGGAAGGTATCTAAAGCTAAACTACTGTGCGCAGGTTAGTTTGATAAATTAATACGTCACAAACGCTAAGAGATAAAAATATGGCCGACAGCTGACTACGAAACGGTAGTTGTTAAAGAACAATTTACACAAAATTTAATTAAAGATCTAATAAAAAGGTAAAAAGGTGTAAACTAAAGTTTCCTTAAACATATTTTATTATTTTATACTTCATATATTTTTTTTTATGTTTCTGAAAGCTTACAATTTACAGACCATTTTATCTCACTGTAGCGGTGTATTTACAATAGCGTGCGCAAAAATGAAGTTACACTTGACGTTCACAAGGTTATAACGTCAATTTTACGTTTCAGGAGGCCAAAAAAGCAATTTCGCGAACGCTCCATGTATTGCACCCTTAACTTACATGATAATAACTACTAATATTCGTATCCCAGAGCATTTGCTAAAAGTACTGTACTAACTTATTTATAGGAAGCTGTAAAATTAAAAATTCAATTTCAGAAGTGATGCACTTCTTTGCGTATGGTAAATGTTGTGAACGTTCGTTACGCAGGTAACAAAGTTTACAGAATAAAGCATAAATTTGCTGCTCAAAAAGAAGAACGTCTTCCTAATTTAGATTATCAATAAAATACCAATGGTAAGATTATGATATGTGAGCTGAACCAACTCAAAGTGGTCACTATTTATGAATTGATTAAATTCTATTTGTCGGATCAAATTAACATTCTGGATATAGATTACCAATTCCGTCACCACACTAAGAGGCATTCGAAATTTGTCAAACATACAGGTTAGCAAATCTAGACGCTTTACTGCCCTCGGGTATCATCTTGCCGGACACCACACTAGACGCAAGGCGTCTACGTATGAAACTCGTCGCGAAAAGATTGGAATAGGTGAGTTAAGAGAAAGCAGATCACTTTGTTTAGATGACAAAGAAATAAACCTTTTCCTACAATACAAATTCGATTTTGTTGTATAAAAAGGTATACCATCAATTAAATGTATGTTATTTTTTCGACTCATACAAATTTATGAAAAGCCGCTATTTTGCATAGTGAGATTGTTCTAAACAAAATTTTAAGCTGTTATTAAAGTTATAGTTATCATGTACATATTAATACAGTATGTAGTGTGGAAAAAAATCTGGCACACCTGAAATATCCAACAAAATACGTTTTTCCCGGAAAAACGCTCGAAGGGGTCAAAAGGTATTTTAAATTTGTCGTGTTTTCAAATACTTTAATTCTATGTACCCTGGCGTATGTTGAAGAGGTCAAAGTGGGTGCCTTTTTCTCAATGACAATTCCTATCTGTTGTTTAATGTAATGAAAGACCACATTCTTTTGAATATTGTCGAACAAAAATTTTAATATGTTATATAAACAAAGTTTCGAGAAAAATTCAAATAAGTTTTAATTGTGAAAATCGATTTATTTATAAATAAAACGAAACAAAATAAATACGTTACTTAATAAGGTGTTCGTACATTACAAATATTCTTTTATTATAATATTTATATACAATATGTAAATTAATATATTATAAGAACAGCGTTAGGTAGGTTATCCTATAAATGTAATTCATTAATTTTGTAATGGAGAACAATACTAATGACTTACATGTATAATTAATGAAGGATAGTTTAGCCATCATTTTAGCTTTACCAATATCTACACCGCCTACATAAACCAGCGCAATTTGTTCAATGCACTGCTGAAGATCATGCATCTTCTCAACCGTTAGCTCTTTCGTTAACCTTTCTGGGAGAAATATAGTATGTTCTTCCGTTTCTACCGCTACCTTTCTACTATATTTAGGGTTTATAATTTTAATATTTTTTAGCGGATATTTATAGTCAATAACCATATCGGAAACTTTTAATACAGGAACGAACTGTAGCAACAAGTTATATAATATAGCGGATTCTATCAATCCTAGAATATGTCGATATAATTAGTGCTTCAAATGTAAATATATGAATTACCTGGAGCGATGCAAGTAATTAGAAAACAAGTTAAGGTACAGCAGCGAGCACTTTCTGTTAAATTTTTTAAAATTTCATCTATATAATTAATGCTTTAAGTAAAATGAAAAAGCACACCTGAACAGATCTGTTGAACGAATAAACTGAGGCAGCAAATAAAATAATAAGTATTACGCAGCAGTAACGAAAAATCCTAAAAATGGATTAATATTCCTATTTAATTATTATTTTTTAAGTATAATAAGAACTTGCCTGATCAATATCACGATAACGACTAAATGTTATCGCGCTATTATATACTCTAAGGATGATTGTAAAAGGTTAAGAGTGATATCAAAAGGTCGCGAATGCATTATCAATCACGCACTTTAGAAAAATACATTGTATGTATGTAATTTTACAATAAATACTTTTTACATACCTCTGTTTTCCCTCACCATTTGATATAATTACTTTCATGATGTATATTATGTTTGTTTTTTTACTTCACCTGATTGTCTAGGAATACTGTGAAGGGAAATTGCTATTGTAAACAAGTGCTACAATTGTTTATTCATTTTGCATTCGAGTATTAAATTATAAATAATGGAAGGTTACATATGATATAAATTTCCTTTCTATGCAAATGTAATTACATATTGCAACTATTTGTTTACTACTTTAATTTTATAAATAAAATGTAAACGTATGAATATCTTGTACACTTTCATCAATCTTAAACAATACAACTCGTAAAACAATGTACCATTAGTTAATACATCTTTTTCTACTCAATAAAAGATCATTTTTAAGATTTCGCTCCATTCCTCCATATAAAATGCAGACAGCATATACTGCAATAAATACTTTTCTTTCTAGACAATACTACAAAGTAATTATCATAGGGTAAATATGAATATTCGAGGTGTATTATCTGTTGCAAGGTTATCAGTTTATCACATTCGCGCTATTTATAAGCATGCACTTTAAAATAAATGTAGTTTTTACTTACCTACGTTTTCCCTCGCCATTTGAAATAATTACTCTCATATTGTGCTTGTTTTTTTCTTCAGCTAATCGTTTAATAATAATAATAATAATAAATGATTATGCTTGTTTCAATTTTTAGTTTTATAATTTTTTTAATGGAAAATGAAGAAGTAAATTGCATTTCTTGTTCCCTCAAATGTGTTTTCTTTCTAGCACCGACCAAGTTGAGAAGCTCCTCTCATTCGTTGAGGCGTCAGCTTAAATATTTATGATTAATATAAATTACTCAGGATGTTATTTCTGGATAAACTTTATGTCGAAATTTTTAAATGTAAATTTAATTTTTATTTGGAAATACAAATTCCCTTTATTGCTTTAAATGTTGTGTTTTAGAATTAAGTTAAAAATGTAATTGGATATTTATTATTATGAAATGCAGTAATTACGTATTTATCAACATTATTTTATTACTTCAAAACACTGTAATTAGTATTTTAATTGTAAAATGTTCGATTTCCATTAGAATAAGAAAAATTAGTTGCACTTAAATTGCTTTCCGTGTTCCCCCAAATGTGTTCTCTTTCTAGCACCGGCCAAGTTGAAAAGCTGCTCTCATTCGTTATGGCGTCAGCTTAAGTATTTATGATTAATATAAATTACTCAGGATGTTATTTCTGGATAAACTTGATATTGAAATTTTTAAATGTAAATTTAATTTTTATTTGAAAATACAAATTACCTTGATTGCTCTAAAAGTAATGTTTTAAAATTAAGTTAAAAATGTAATTACATATTTATTATTATCAAATGCAGTAATTACGTATTTACCAACATTATTTTATTACTTCAAAACACTGTAACTAGTATTTTAATTGTAAAATGTACGGTTTCCATTATACTAGGAAAAATTAGTTGCACGTAAATTACTTTCCTTGTTCCCCCGAGTGTGTTCTCTTTCTAGCACCGACCAAGTTGAAGCTTAAATATTTATGATTAATATAAATTACTCCGGATGTTATTTCTAGATAAACTTTATATTAAAATTTTTAAATGTAAATTTAATGTTTATTTGAAAATACAAATTCCCTTTATTGCTTTAAAGGCTATGTATTAGAATTAAGTTAAAAATGTAATTACATATTTATTATTGTTATCAAATATTACTTGAAAACAGTGTGACTAGTATTTTAATTGTAAAATGTATCGTTTCCATTAGAATAAGAAAAATTAGTTGCGCGTAAATTGCTTTCCTTGTTATCTGAATGTGTTCTCTTTCTAACCGCTCAAAGTTGAAAAGCTGCTCTCGTTCATTGTGACGTCAGCTTAAATATTTATATATTGCAAATTTTTAATATAATTTTTATATATAATTTTATTTACAAACGCAAATAGTTTTAATTGTAATGCATAACATCAAAGTCTTTTTCTAATTTTTAATTGTAAAATGTACGGTTTCCATTAGAATAAGAAACCACAACTGGAGCATTTACAGGATGTTATTAAATGATAAAATTTGCTTCTTTAGAGTTTATATTTATTTATCTTCCGTATAGCAATAAATAATTTTTCTAAATAGTACTACAAAGTAATAATCACAGTTTAAAGGTGAATACTCAAAACTAACTATCTGCTGCAGAGTTATCACATTCACGCTATTTACAGTAAATTCTTATCAATATTAAAACTACATCAACTAGCGCAATATTAAATTTGAGACTAGGTAATATTTACCTAATACGTAATCAATAAAGCCTAAAATTTATTGATAAAATTAATGATTCAGGTATAAATACATATCTTACCTTACGCATAGTACCAATGAATACTATTTTATAAACAATGCTAGGCGCACCCACAAGTCATAGTAATTATTGATTACCTCTTTCGATTGACAGATTCTTATTAAGAGAATAATTTTATTATTTTTTCAACAATTCAAACTATTATAGATAGATACCTGGTCAAGAATATGTACCTAGAATCCTTATATATCTGCCACAAAATAGAGATTAGTAAATGTTAGACAAGTTAGTACATTACAATACACAGTGCTTTCGTAAAGTAGCGGATAAATTCAATTAAATTTCGGAGGGGAAGAAACCGCTTGGACCCGTCATTTTTTATTTTCAATTTAGAATTTTTATGTAAAAGTACATGGGGTTTCAAGAAAAAGATATGACATCATCGACATTTTTTTAAATGTCAACCCCCATTTTTATTGCAAAACTAGAAAGGGTACACTTTTACGTCCTATAAGGTAAAAATGGAATAATGGTTAATAAAAATTATCGTAAACATTAAAAATGAGAAAATTTCATTGTCAATTTAAGAGACAGTTAAATTGTGTATAGTCTTTTGATAAGCGGCATCATTGTTATCGTGAGTTTATCTACAGTAACCCTGACGATAAATAACACCAGCAAAACATGCTTCATGTGGCAGGAGTTTGTTTGGTTTCATTGTCAATGTAAGAAAACATTAAATTGTACATTTTGTTAAAATTATTTTAATTATTTGCACGTTAGCAACTTGTGTTTAGTTTTTTGATAGGCGACAGCATTGCTATCGTGAGTTTATTTAGTTATTTTGTGAAATATGAGGAAAGTAAGCGAACGTGAAAGAATTCAAACCCTGTGCATGCTTGGTTTCAGAGATAGATCGCGCACTCAATCAGAAGTGATTGAGTTGTTTAATGCAACTCACCCTGATCGACCGTCCATTAGTCAAAGCATGGTAAGCAGAGTCGAACTTTGGACATGTTCGTTAATTGTATATGAGAAAATTTTGTCGAAAGTCTATAGGTGAATATCAGTTGAACATTGTATTAGCAGTGCAAGAGAATTGTAATACCACCATTACGGACACGGCTAATAATATTAGTGTGGTGCGATCTACTGTGCATCAAGTGGTGAGAAGAGAGAAGTTCTATCCCTACAAGATACGGTTACTTCACGAACTGTCGGAAGATGATTTTGATCGGCGAAATGAATTTTGTAAACAAATTCAACAATTTTGTTACGGTAACGCCAAATTTGTAAATGGAATATTTTTTCCGACGAAGCAACATTTGCTTTAAACGGCCATGTGAACAGAAAAAATTCTCGTTATTGGGTGAGAGAAAATCCTCATTGGTTCACGGACTATCACCCCCAAAACCCTAAAAAATTAAACGTTCGGTACGGCATAGTTGACGGAAGAGTTATATGTCCTTACTTCTTCGAGAATACTCTCACTGAGTGAGATATTTAGATTTTTTTCAAAACAACCTCATCCCTGCTCTAATAACGTTGTATTCGGATTTAGACGAGTCCGACATGCACCACCATGACATGTTTTTCCAACAAGATGGAGCGCCGCTACACCACGCTTTACGTGTTCGCGCTTATTTGGATGCACTTTTTCCAAATTTTTGAAAAGGTAGAAAATGGACATTTGAGTGGCCAGCCAGATCGCCAGATTTAAATCCTCTAGACTACTTCTTGTGGGGATACTTAAAGAGTAAAGTATACGCGGCGCGGCCGGCCAATTTAGAGATTTAAAAGCACAAATTCACCAAGAAATTAGAAACATTACTGCAGATATCATCAACAACGTTCAAAAATCATTTTTTAATCACCTTGTCTATTTCCAGACTGTTAACGGTGCTTAATTCGATTTTCTCTTATTTCAGGTTGATAAAATGGAAAACAGGAGTACAAGCGGATACATAATTTTGTTTCCTACAAAAAACTTAAATTAACATTTCCTTTACAATAGTTTTCGGAGGCAATAATCGCACATTAAGGATGTTGCATTGAAATTCCTATTCTGCGATCATGTCGTCATATTCTATTTATTTACTGATCTTCATCATATTTTTTTATATTTTTTGTCAAATGAATTCATGTTTCGCGTATAAAACAAAAACGTGAAGATTTTTCTGAATTAGAAATGTATGGAAAATTATCTGGTTTTCCATCCATAATCTTAGGATGAAAATGAGAAAAGAAACGAGTATTACTTTATAGTAAAAAAATAGGTTTTGTATTATCTAGTTTATGTAACTAATGACATGATCTAATAAAATGTATAAAGCAGAATTAACGTAAGTCCATTTATGAACAAAACTTAGTTTATATAGTGTAAATTAATATAAGAAACCCTGCCGCTGAATGAACCAAAGGTATGGTTGTATAAGTTAACCGCTCATAAACAAACTAATTAAACTCAAACAAATGTTCTGTGGTCGGACAGTACAAAACGGTTTTCATTCCTGACTACTTTATATTAATTGCATAGAATATGAAATTTATAATTTTATTGCATACTACCTAAATGTGCTACTTCCAGAAACAAATTATTACAATTGAGAACGAAATTATTTTTACTAGTCGTTTTAAATTCTGGTAAAACACAATAATAGTAGATTATTTTATGTGGAGCAGTATTACTTTTCATGGCGCGCCTGTGTTTAGCTAACAGAGGGCAAGCCATGAAAAGCAACTTTCCTCAAAATAAAATATGCCGTTTTTTCTGCAAACTTCGCGCAAATTTACGCAAATCATTTATTTTTAGTAATAGGTATTTAAGGGATATTATTAGCGTTCGTTAAATTAAACGCCATTGTCAAGTAGGTAGGTTTGTTTTCATGAATATGTAGTTCCTTGGTAACGCAGTGAATAACTTTATTATTGAGTGAACGAATTATTTCTCAGTTCGTAATTTCTAATAAGAAAGAAGTAAGTTAATTAAAAATCATTATTAATTTTATTAAATACATAAATAAAAAGTTTACCTCGAGTAGGATTTGAACGTACGACTTGTACTTTGCTAGAGTACTGCGCTAACCAACTACGCTATCGAATTTCAAGCATCAAGCGGTGTTTTTGTCTTTATGTATTATTAGAATTTACATCAGTTATACATACATGAAGACAAAATTTACATCGATTGGTGCTTGAATCTCGATAGCGCAGTTGGGCAGTAATCTAGCAAAGTACAGGTCGTTGATTCAAATCCTGCTCAAGGTAAACTTTTTATTTATGTATTTAATAAAATTAATAATAGTTCTTAATTGCATATTTACCTTTGAACTTATTCGTTCATAACAAAACTTATAATAAAATAAGTTAATGAAATCACTAAAAAATAGACGTTTTCCGCTCACATTGCTTCCCGTTGCTATTAGAAACGGAAAAATTAATCCACGGGAGGTGATATTACACTTTCCTCCCTAATAATAGAAATAGCTATTGCTGCGCATCAACACTTTGTTCAATGGTGTAATGAAAATAATATTCTGCAAAAAATCAAGAATATTTACTAAACGCATCAGATGATGTATATTTAGGAATAACGGAAATATTTTCTTGTATAAGTGTCATAATATTCCCCAATGGAGAATTTGCTACATGTTCTGAACAAATGGTTTTAGAATTTACTAAATTTTGCGGAAAATATGTGCACATATCGGACTTTTATAAACAGTTGAACCCAGATTTGGACAGTAGGTGGAATAAATACGAATACGAAATTTGGTCATTTCGAAGTATTATTAAGATTTTTATAAAGCTTTCAAGATGACAACGATTTGGAGGTTCCGGCTGCGTTGAGGCCGTTTCCAGCTACTATTGACTTTTTCCAAAATTAAACAAATTTGTGATAAGTAGCAATCATTGAGTTCAAAAGTGTTGTGTATCTGCGCGATCTAAAAAGGAACTTAAAGTGATTTTTTATGTAACTAAGTAAAGGTGTGTTGAGCTTTATGAATTAAATTGCACAGTATTGAGCATTGATATTACTGATTTAAATGTATGTGCGATTGTGAACATATTGATCGTTTATAGACAAGAATTTAGTGAGCAGTGTAATTAAAAAATTCTGTGACAAACATTCATTTTTGTTTAGAAGGGCATTAAAAAATCAAATTGCCTAATCTTTATACTCATTTAAAGGGGTAAATGAACACGGACATTAAGTTAGCGTGTAGTGCGGCCAATGTATGTAAATATTTAAGCCGGTTGTAAGTGACGAGTGTGCATACATTCCCAGTATTAATAAAAACAAATTAACCCCAGTGGATACGACATTACACCTGATGAGGGACTGCGGAATTCGTATATGTCAGAATAATTTTAGATTTTTGAATGGTAGAAGTTTGATTATCTTTAGATATGTCGTTTATATTGTAAATTTTATTTCTGGCATTAAGGCTAATCAATTTGCACTACCTGTTATTATATGTTTTGATAATAAGATTTAAGGGCTTTAGTCGATAAGAATTGGTTTTTTGAATGTGTTGCTTTGCGGAAGCAATCAAAATATATGTAAATTGTGAAAAATTCGTTAATAGAGTTCGATTAGGTAACTTATTCTTTTTGTTTAAACTATAATGGACCTTTCTTAAGTCTAAAGTTTTGAAGGAGAACCATTATTATATCATAAGCTTTTATTGTTTTCTTTGTGTAAAATTACATAAAAGGATTACACCGTTTTAAAGTGATCAATCCCTTAATATTTTGGCTAAATGATTGATCCAAAAATTGTTTAATACTGATTAGGATTTATTTATTAAACAGAAATTTGAGGTTTGAATTAGAGTGATTCATTCAGGCTTTTGAATGTTAAATACAGTTTAATGATAAAAGTTCAAATGGTACTTAAGAAAACGTATGATTGATAATGGACGCACTGATGGTTACGTTTGGTAATTACTAAGATCCGCATTAATGTTTTAGTGGATAAAAATTAATAGACCGAATTATCATTTTTCCAAATGTGGAGTGTGTGTGCGTGCGTACATACGTGCGCCCAAGCGTGTGTGTGTATACGTACGTACTTAAAATGTTGTATTTAAGCTTGTTTTCATTTTTCCTGGAGCTGATTGGATTTTGGGAGTAATTTACCGCCGGTGAGAGGGGGATATCAGGAGCTGTTTTTTATTTTTATCAAATATTTCTGAAACAGCTCTATATTTCAAAGATATAAAAATACCAATATACAGACCTTAATCGTCTGAATAATTATTAATTTTATAAGAAAATGTTTAGATATATTTTTTAAAGAAAATTCAATTTTACACAACGTTTCTTCATAAAGATTTTTAATATAAAGCGAAATAAGTGTCAAAATTAAATAAATGTGATTGAAAATGCTTAAACTGCATTATGGATAGTTTTATAGAAGCGGGCGGCTTTGGAATTTTTTTTAAGTTAGGATCTAGATGTCTATTAACTTCTACCTGACATGAAGTCAGATAGCCTATTTTTACTTGAACTTACTATAAAGGAGGTAGCATAATTATCCTAAAAAAATGTTATTAAAATTGTTTGATTTTTTTTAATTTCCATTTTCTAGGTTGATGTATTGCTCCACACCAGATATTTTGCTTTATGACCATCAATTCTTCATTTCACAGACGATGGTAATTTGCAAAACTTGTCGACATTTATATTGTTTTTAAATACTGCCATCGGTTTTAACGTCGAATAATGTGCTCAAAGCGCGGAAGGTTCAAACAGATTTTGACTTTTCGTGAAAATACACAGGACAAACACTTTTTGGATCATTTTTCTCTGACATTGCCACATTACAAATGCAGCATAATGACATTCGTATTGAATCACTTACAAATTCTTATGCAGCCTTATTTGTATCAAAATCATTAGTTCTATTCATCTTTTCTTGACTTTGCTTGTAAAAAAATGACGGATTTTATCGATTATTTGCCGTTAGTTTCGAAATTATAAGTTATTCATCAATACCGGACTTCTGAAACTAAACTTGAAAACGCATAAATTCTTGGAATCTTCAAGATAGTAACGTTTTTTTTTTGCCTTTTACGAATTTGCAAAGTAATCGAAATTTTTACAAATGGTGATCGCTATGTTGAAAATGAAATAAAGCTTTTGGTTTGTTTATCAAGCTTAGATTGGGGTCTAAATTAAGATTCGATTTACGTGTTGGTATCAGTAGGTAGTGGAATCCCTTTTACTAATTTGGTTGAAAATTCATTAGTTCCGTAGTAAATAATAGTTGTACGTAATTTTGTGGATATCGTTAAATATAGTCATGTACATAAAATTGCGTCGGTGGAAAATCACATGTCACATTAAAATTGTTACTTTGTGTTCAAATAGAGTGTAGAAAAGCATATATCGCAGTTTTTAAGCGTTTTAGGCGACAGATTGGCGGAAATTTTTCGATAAAATTTTTGTTTTTAAAAAAAGAGTTTCGCTTTTAGATACGAGGCGTTAAGGCCTAGTGTAGCAATGAAATTATCAACTTACTAGATATCATTTATATTTAAAACAACCCGCTTGTTGTGATGTGTGTTTTGGTGATTCAATTTTCCCGTCGGCTTTCGAGTTTAGTTCGTTTTTGGCAGGCATTAAAAATTTAAGCGATCCTTTTTATGATTGGTTATTTAAGATTTAATGTAGCGGAAAGTGCATTATTCTGAGTAATGAACAATTTAACGTTACCGCAGTGAATTTTCGCGGAACGGCGTTACCTAAAATTCGCGTTGAAAGAACTTTCATTAAAAAGAGCAGTTTCTCCAATCAACCCTTTGAAGGGATTTTGTTGTGCCGTTTCAACCAACACGTGATTGATTTATCGTTAAGTGCAGCTTGTTCAAAGAGACTTTGTCGAGGAGCCTAGAAGAAGGTGTAATGCCTTAATCCTAGTGGTTTCCCTACTCTATGGAGTAGCTATCGCTTTTGTGCGGAAGAAACAAAACGTCCGTTCCTAATTCCACAGACATTCAGTTCATATCTCGTCGGTAACGAGACTGTTAATATTTTTTTCTTAAATAATAAGTATCGTTCAGAACTAGTCCATAAATAAAGGAACGATAACAAGCAATGTGTAAAGATAGACGTTAGTGTATCGTATAACCAGTTGACTCGCCGCTTTCTTCCACGGCGAGTCATTCTACAGAGATTCGAGCGTAGTTACAAAGTCGATCACATTGCCGCAGGCGGCAGGGTCTACCCTATGGGGTTCCACCAGGTTGCTTTATAAGGAAAAGGGGTAAATTGAAGAAGCCAATTGATTTAAAGACTGATCGAATTTAAGGTAATCATTTCCGTTCATATTGTTTCTGTGTTGACAATGTTTAATAAAGTATTATGCATTTTCTTGTATGTGCTAACGATTAAATACGCTGTCCTTCAGGATCAACTTTCTTATTATTTTACTGTATAAATTTTAATACGAGCGTATTCATCCGTGTTATAATCAAAATTTATTATTGTATTGACTATTTTGTACTGAAATTTTATATTACGATTGCTTTGATTGATTGGTTGTTATAAGAGTAAAATTTACTGTAAGTTAGTAATTTCAGACGTTAAAACTAGCTAGTATCACTGCATTTTAATCAAACAAGGTAATTTAAAAATTGTGGAAGATCTGTATAACAACATGAGGTTGTTTTGGTATTTCTGTGTTGGTTTATTTATAATACACATCGATAGGTGAGTGAACTTGTTTTTTTTCTGAAATGTGAAACCAGCTGTAAACCCCATTTATTATACAGTGCATGAATTACGTGCATTTTAGTTGTTTGATATGCTATTTAGATGAGATAGTCGAATTAACGTTAATGTTTTTTTTTTTGCTGTTGCGTTTATGCATTATTTTGGTATGAATTGGAGTGTTTGCAGCGAATTGGTTGATAATAATTTCACGTCGTTATAAATCGAATTAACGTGTTTTCTTCTCATTGAATCATAGTTTCCTTGAAATAAAAATGAAGTATTAATTATTTATATTTATTACATTTAAATTATAGCATATATTTAAATGTTAATGTAGTCATCTAATTCTCTTAAGCACAAACGATTTAATTAAAGTTAAGTTTTCCCGTTTTTGAATATCTATTTGTTCTTTATCTGTTCACCTGTTGACTTTGAGTATAGGTTTAAATTTCGTTATCCAAACTGTAATCAATTGAATGTAGTCCGTAATCCGTTTAGTGGAAAGGGTTTACACCTATGTTCTAAAAATCTTTTAAATATTTCATTACGGTTATTTAATGTCAATGTGTAAGTTATTTTTTATTTCCTTGCTTAATTTTTTATTTATCAATATTTCTGTAATATATAGGGTGTTTCATAGGAAAACCGACATACGTTACCCGCAAATAAAGGGCACTTGGTTGATTCGAAATAACCTAGGTTTACTGGGTCTAACGCTTTTAATAACTGAGATATAGGGATTAGTCCGATACTTTTATAAGCCATAACTTAGGAACCACCATGTACATTTTTTTCATATTATATGGCTTCAAATGCCCAATCGTACACTGCAAAAATTTTAGTCAAAATCCGGGTCCGTCTTTAGGAAAATCTTTAAAATTTGATAATTCCCAAAACAACACCCTGTATAGCAGATTTTTTAAAAATGGACCGAGTATTTTAAAAGTACGGAAAAAAATAAGTTACACTGAAATATTTTTATAAGCGCGCATTTCATTCTGCAAATAAAATTTTTAAAAGCCAGAATTCAATAAATGGATTATTATTGCTTAACACTACTTACTTATCAATATTTAAATATTTACAACTAAAACAAGGGGAAAATTTAAAATGTATGTGTAGAGATTTATTTATGCGGCGTTTTAAAAATATGCTTAAGTATCCGATGATAGTTTTAATATGTTAATTTTATTAAAATGTAAAGATTAAGTTGAAAAAATGAAAAACATTTAACTGAGTATATTTTCAATAAAAACTACACCTAAGAAAATATTTTAACAAAATTCATACAAAAGCGCATACATATAAAAAAACTCATTTTAATAGATGTTCAAAATGTTCCAACGTTTTGTTCAATACATTTTCGAGCTCTCATAAGTATGTTCTGAGTAGCCTTTCTGATTATGAATGGGTTACCCCTAATCTCCTCACAAGCATTATTTATTCTGTTAACAAGCTCTTCTCTGGTATTGATTTCCGAGGCGTATACTTTCGATTTCAGATATCACCAAACGTGGTAATCCACTGGGTTGAAGTCTTGTGAACGAGTAGGCCAGACATGGGGTCCACCCCTACCTATGCACTTACTTCGGAAATTTCGTTAATTAGTCTAAAATAGGGAGATGCACCATCATGCTGGAAATACATTCCTCTAATATCAGCATCTGCATCTTTTAATAACACCGGTAACATATTCTACAACAAATCCAGATAGTATTCCCCATTTAAAGTACGAGGTATGGTACATATGGTCCAATAATACGATTATCTAAAGCACCACACCATACATTAACCGAAAATTTACATTGTGAATGTGTTTGTCTTGTAGCAAAAGGTCGGAAGCCCAAATATGAGAGTTTCTAAGACTGAAAACCCCATCCCTGGTAAATATGGCTTCATCAGTGAATAAACACCTACTAATTATTCTTCTCGTTCTTAGTATCCACCGACTAAAATTTAACCTTAATGCAAAATCACGAGGTTGCAATCTCTGCACCTCTTTTCTAAACGGTAGTATGGGGTACATTTAATGAATGTCCAATCCGTCTTGTACTCATTTCTCGGTTGTTTTCAACCACATCTAAATATAATAAAATAATGTATGTACTTATTATAAGATACTTATCTTTCTTGGGTGTTTTAATGGTGTATTTTAAATTATACAATCTGAACGTTTCGATAACACTTACAGTTAACTTCGTCAGTAGTAATATCTATTAAAATTATTAAAGATGTTGAAAACAACTTTGTCAAAGTTGAAAAATTGAACCATGAATATCAGCCTGCTATTAATACAACAGTTTGATAAACGTATAGAGCCAACTATAGATTTACATTTTACTAAAGAATAACTAGGTTATTAAATATTATTAAACTGTTTTGAAGATAACAAATCAGAACACCCTCTAATGGCGAAGGCTAACAATGAAAAATGTCAGCCAAAAAACACATTTAACAAAATTTAATCAAGTAATGACGTAAGTGTAAAGTTGTGAAAAACTTCAATTTGAAAATGATAGAAGCATTCACAAATATAAACATGACACCAAATAAAATAATCCAGTTAAATCTAACAAAGAGATATCTTTGTCAATAATTGCAAGTGTTATTAACAATGAAAAGCATAATTCAGAACGTTATTTGTAATTATTTTAATTTTAATCTTAATTTCAACTACTTATGTTAAATTATAGTGCTGTGGTAATTTAACATATAATTGGTAAAGCATTTGCTTTAAGTCCTAGGAAAAATACAACAAAACACCTAGACATACTAAAAGTCAAAATTAAAATCAAAATCAAAACGAATCATTATGCCTTTTTTTTAATTTTTCGGGATAGGAAATCTTCCATGTTCTCGAAGATAACGAAAAACTTGTGCACAAGACTCAGGATGCTGCGTCAGACTCCCTTGCTGCATCTCTATTGATTCCGTTGCAAAAACCGTAAACAAGAATTATGTCTGCATATTCTTTCTTTGAGAATTGATGTGCCATATTATTATTTATATTTATTATTTGAAATAAAATCAATTTATAGCTGCATGAACTACGCTGTCATAAAATATATAATACTTATAACAAACTGTCAGAATTGTTATCTTAGCCTACCCACGCGCGCACCCACGGACGCACGCACGCATACACCCGCGCACGCATGTAGAAAAATTACGCGGACATGCGAACACGCGGACACGCAAACACATGGACGCGCGGACACGCGGTCACCCGGACACGCGGTCACTCGGACACACGGTCACTCGAACACGCAGTCACGAGAACACGCGGACACGCGGACACAGATACACAGATATACATACACTCAGACACAAAGACACACGGACACACATACTCGCAATCCACAAACACACCGACACACAGACACACAGACACACAGACACACAGACACACAGACACACAGACACACAGACACACAGACACACAGACACACAGACACACAGACACACAGACACACAGACACACAGACACACAGACACACAGACACACAGACACACAGACACACAGACACAGACACACAGACACACAGACACACAGACACACAGACACACAGACACACATACACACAGACACACAGATACACAGCACACAGACACAGACACATACACAGACACACAGACACACAGACACACAGACACACAGACACACAGACACACAGACACACAGACACACGACACACGACACACGGACACAGAACACAGACACACAGACACACGACACACAGGACACACAGACACACAGACACACAGACACACAGACACACAGACACACAGACACACAGACACACAGACACACAGACACACAGACACACAGACACACAGACACACAGACAGACACACAGACACACAGACACACAGACACACAGACACACAGACACACAGACACACAGACACACAGACACACACACACACACAGACACACAGACACAGACACAGACACAGCACACACAGCACACACAGACACACAGACACACAGACACACAGACACAGACACAGACACAGACACAGACACAGACACAGACACAGACACACAGACACAGACACAGACACACAGACACACACAGACACGACACACAGACACAGACAGACGACAGACACAGACACACAGACACACAGACACAGACACAGACACACACAGACACACAGACACAGACACACAGAACACACAGACACACAGAACACAGACACAGACACAGACAGACACAGACACACAGACACGACACGACAGCACAGACACACAGACACACAGACACACAGACAACACAGACACACACGACACAGACACGACAGACACGACACGACACAGACACAGCACGATCACGATCACACAGATCACGATCACGATCACATCACGATCACGATCACACGATCACGATCACGATCACGATCACGATCAGACACGATCACGATCACGATCAGATCACATCACGATCACAGATCAGACAAACACAGATCACAATCACAATCACAACACAATCACAATCACAATCACAATCACAATCACAATCACAATCACAATCACAATCACAATCACAATCACAATACAATACAATCATCACAATCACAATACTAACAGACACAGAATCACAGTCACAGTCACAGTCACAGATCACAGACACAGACACAGACACAGACACAGACACAGACACAGACACAGAACAGACACAGACACAGACACAGACACAGACACAGACACAGACACGATCACGATCACGGTCACATCAAGATCACGATCACGATCACAATCACAATCGCAATCACGATCACGATCACGATCACGATCACGATCACGATCACGATCAATCACGATCACGATCACATCGATCACGATCACGATCACAATCACAATCACAATCACAATCACATCACAATCACGTCACAATCAAATCACAATCACAATCACAATCAACACAATCACAATCACAATCACAATCACAATCACAATCACAATCACAATCACAATCACAATCACAATCACAATCACAATCAATCACAATCACAATCACAATCACAATCACAATCACAATCACAATCACAATACAATACAATCACAAGTCACAGTCACAGTCACAGTCACAGTCACAATCACAGACACAGACACAGACACAGACACAGATACAGACACAGACACAGACACAGACACAGACACAGACACAGACACGATCACGATCACGGTCACAATCAACATCACGATCACGATCACATCACGTCACAATCCAACGATCACGATCACGATCACAATCACAATCGCAATCACGATCACGATCACGATCACGATCACGATCACGATCACGATCACAATCACAATCACAATCACAATCACAATCACAATCACAATCACAATCACAATCACAATCACAATCACAATCACAATCACAATCACAATCACAATCACAATCACAATCACAATCACAATCACAATCACAATCACAATCACAATCACAATCACAATCACAATCACAATCACAATCACAATCACAATCACAATCACAATCACAATCACTGTCACAATCACAATCACTATCACAGTCACAGTCACAGTCACAGTCACAGTCACAGTCACAATCACAGACACAGACACAGACACAGACACAGATACAGACACAGACACAGACACAGACACAGACACAGACACAGACACAGACACGATCACGATCACGGTCACAATCAACATCACGATCACGATCACAATCACAATCGCAATCACGATCACGATCACGATCACGATCACGATCACGATCACGATCACGATCAAGGTCACGATCACGATCACGATCACGATCACGATCACGATCACAATCACGGTCACAATCAAGATCACAATCACAATCACAATCACAACCACAATCACAATCACAATCACAATCACAATCACAATCACAATCAATCACAATCACGATCACAATCACAATCACAATCACAATCACAATCACAATGACAATGACAATCACAATCACAATCACAATCACAATCACAATCACATTCACAATCACAATCACAATCACAATCACAATCACAATCACAATCACAATCACAATCACAATCACAATCACAATCACAATCACAATCAAAATCACAATCACAATCACAATCACAATCACAATCACAATCACAATCACAATCACAATCACAATCTCAATCTCAATCCAATCTCAATCGCAATCGCAATCGCAATCGCAATCGCAATCGCAATCGCAATCACAATCACAATCACAATCACAATCACAATCACAATCACAATCACAATCACAATCACAATCACAATCACAATCACAATCACAATCACAATCACAATCACAATCACAATCACAATCACAATCACAATCACAATCACAATCACAATCACAATCACAATCACAATCACAATCACAATCACAATCACAATCACAATCACAATCACAATCACAATCACAATCACAATCACAATCACAATCACAATCACAATCACTATCACAATCACAATCACTATCACAATCACTGTCACAGTCACAGTCACAGTCACAGTCACAGTCACAGTCACAATCACAATCACAATCACAATCACAATCACAATCACAATCACAATCACAATCACAATCACAATCACAAATGCGCAGACACAAACACACACATACAAATGCCCTACACATACGCATACACGCACGCCCGCACACACACACACGCACACGCTCACGCATGCACGTTCATACGCAAACATGTTTAGTTTAGGTTAATACACCCACAGGCTTAAGTTACGTCAATACTCGCGAATGCATATACGTAAGCACACACGCACGCATAGAAGCACGCACGAACGTGCACTCTCACGCACGCACACACACGTAAAAATATTAGGTTAGATTAATAAACGCACGGTTTAGGTTAGGTCAATGCTCGCGCGCGAGTATCGCGTAATAAACGCAAGGTTTATATTAGGCCAATGTTCGCACGCGAGTATTGACCTAACCTAAATCGTGCGTGTAAATAAACTGAGAGAAAAGCGTTGAATGTTTTACATGTCACATAATCTTAAAATTACTAAAAACATGGTGACATAAATTTATTACATTTTTTGTTTACTTCCATTTTCCACGTGTAAATTGGCAAAAATCTATTTAAAAAAGTCGATTTTAACTTCTTAATTTCAGAATTACCAAAAATATAATGATTTATTATTTTTTATGGTTACAAAATAAAGTGATCAAATGGATATATTTCATATCAGATTCCATTGTTTAGAAAGTGTTAACAATTCGCAAATATATACTTTGAAAAATCTAAAAAAATCAATTGTTACTAGCACTACTTCAAAAACCCTAGAAATCTAGTTAATCCATTTATTTTCTATGATGGAAAATTGAAGTTAATAAATATATCTCTCAGTTCTTTGCTTATGCTTTTAAATATGTTCACAATGGGCAAAAATGTTAACAAATATATTTTTTAAGAAGTCAATTTTTCTTATATATTCTATAGTGATTTCCTTGAAAACTATGACACATAGGAAAAAATACATACAAGAATACTTTTTTTAGTATTTTTATAGTAAGTAATTTTTCGGTATCTTTAACGGTAACGGGTTATTGGCGAAATAAGGCTTTTCCCCACAAAGGGGTGGGTTTGGGGGATGCGCGTCACCCTTAGAACTGATTTTTGTGGTTTTGTGATGTATCACCCCTCCATTAACAGTTTGTGAAGAAAAAGCTCAGAAAACATTTTTTGTGATCTTCTGGTGTATTTTTTACTTTACAGACTGGACTAATATTTCACTAACGTTTCTATTTCTACATTTTGTAGGTATACCTTTTAAATTATTTTAGTACGTAGTCGTACCGTGCAATAACATTTTTAGTGTTTAGTTTAGATTAGTGCAGTGATCTTTTTTTAAATGAACGCAGAAAAAAATACAACGCAATCTTCTAATATCTAAATGGTAGTATTTACGGAAATAGAATTCACTGACTATTAAAAACAAAGACACACATTTCGACACTCGGCGTTATCATTTTATCAATACACACAGCAGTAGCTTTATTTAATTGTATTTATATTATCTATGAGTCTATTTGTTGGAATTTCACGTAACGATAGTTTTAATAATATTTTTTAAATTCTACATTTTAAATTTTTCTTACAAAGGAATAGCAAAAGTGCAAGTCTATTGCACTTTTAATTCTATAAATTGATATATTTTATGTAACTGTATTTTACGCTCGTGTAATCCAGTGCAACCGCAATGCTGTCATATTGTAACGTTTGTTAGGTTTGGTAATCTCCATTCTTGGTTTTACTGCAATGTATTTCCACACCGTTGTAGTGGATACAGATTAAATTACCTAGGACCATATGCATACCGAGGGAACTACAACTTACAATTTTTTGCAACGGCAAAAAAATACGCAATAAATGGTCCTGTTTTGTTCCGATGTTAAATCGATTTTGTAACAACCGATTTTATCTAAAATTGTTCAATTTTAAGTTTTGTGTGTTATACAGTACGCCGCAAATATTTAGTTTGA
The DNA here is from genome assembly GCA_036346205.1 of Vesta saturnalis. Classification (NCBI taxonomy): domain Eukaryota; kingdom Metazoa; phylum Arthropoda; class Insecta; order Coleoptera; family Lampyridae; genus Vesta; species Vesta saturnalis. The sequence continues at coordinate 453,020 of JARFJB010001959.1, forward strand.
TTTGAATTTTGTAGGTGCTAATATTGGATATATTAGGTTGAGATACATCAAAAATAGTGAAGTATGAAATCCAAAGTATGTTGCAATTATTGCACATGGTTTATAGACGAGAAGAGGTTGCAGGGACTAATTAGCTTCGCTATTGCATGACATTTCAGTAAGTTTCAAATGTTATGTCACACTCCATATTAACGTATTTTAGCTCACTCGTCTCTATTATGTACGTGGTAAAAGCATATACTATGACACGTTATTGGGATTTTATTGAAAAAAGTTTGATACATATTTAGTGTGATTCGTTACCCACTGCATTTATTTATTTAATTTTTATTAGATCTAATTACATTCTTGTATTATTCATATTAATTTGCTACGCTCTCTTGTAGATTGTTTTATAATAGTGTCATTAAATAATGAGACTAATGACAAATTTTTTAGGCAAAAATCAATAATAACAATAAACATCTAATAGCTATTTGTATTATAAGTGCCATATTAATTGTTTTATAGCACGCATCTGGAAGTTTACAGAACGAACCGAAGGGGACTTCTATAACCAGGCAAGTGCTATAAAACACAAATATGGTACGTAGGGTAGATGCTACCTACGGCCACCTTAAGATAATTTTATTTCTACCTGTTCCGTGTATTTATTTACTTTACTTTAAAAATTTTACTAAAGTGAATTTTGTTAATTTGAAGTATGTTTTTTAAGATAAGGGTACTCTTTTTGCTAGAAAAAACACACCCTAATTCTTTTTTATCTTTCTTCTCAAGGATGCAGTTTTCTTTAGTTATGACCACTAGTCCGCCCCATATTCTTTTGTAATTTTAGTAGAAGATAGGTAACAGAAACTAATTTATGTATGATTGTTATATACAGGGTGGTCCATTAGTCTGTGGAAGTGCAATAACTGACTTAGGTACAAAATCACAAACGAATGTTTTACACAAAAGTTATGTTTGCGCAGATACACATTTCTTAAATATTTTGAGATATATACCCTGTATATTTGCTTACCATCGAATTCAGCGTAAAATTCTGCATCTAGCCCTATCTTTTCTTTTCCCAATAAACTGCGACGTTGCCAAGGTGGAGCGAAAAATATGAAGATTTGACGACAATTGGTGCTCTATAAATGCTGCCAAATAAACGTTATCAGTGATAAGCAACTAAACTTATTTAGTAGGTACGAAGGTAAGGGATGGCTGAAATGTCTGAACATAGTAGAAGTTTCGTTTAAGGTTCGAGGTGTTTTTTGGATAAGTATTAATTCAGGAGATTTGAATTAGCAAAAACTTCATTTTTTTAAATGGAACACCCAGTATATTATTTTACCATCTTGTGAAACTATTTTATCCTTTCGAATTATGTCTGTATAATGTACTCTCTAAAATTGATTGTTTTTAAGAAAATTGCATTTTTAGTTTATAATTTAAAAATATTCATGTTTAATTTGTTTATTTTGAGTTTTGTAGACACCTTATTTATTTATTACATTTTTTAAAGGTAGAAAATTACTGGTTTGATTTTTTCACAAAAAATTATCGAAGTATTCTAAATGTCACATTCAGAGCTTGCTTGTTAAAAACATGAATATTTTTAAATCATAAACTAAAAATGCAATTTTCTTAAAAACAATCAATTTTAGAGAGTAAATTATATAGACATAATTCGAAAGGATAAAATAGTTTCACAAGATGGTAAAATAATATACTGGGTGTTCCATTTAAAAAAATGAAATTTTTGCTAATTGAAATCTCCTGAATTAATGGGTATCCAAAAAAACACCCCGAACCCCAAACGAAACTTCTACTATGTTCAGGCATTTCACCCATCCTTTACCTTCGTACCTACCAAATAAGTTTAGTTGCTTATCACTGATAACGTTTATTTGGCAGCATTTATAGTGCACCAATTTTCGTCAAATTTTCACATTTTTCGCTCCAACTTGGCAACGTCGCAGTTTATGGGAAAAGATGCAGAATTTTACGCTGAATTCGATGGTAATCAAATATGCAGAGTGTCCTATTAAAAAAAAGTTAACTTCAAGTTGTCTCGCTTAGACTGAACACCCTGTATATCTCAAAATATTTTAGAAATGTGTATCTGCGCAAACATAACAACTTTTATTTAAAACATTTGTTTGTATTTTTGATCCTAAGTAAGTTATGGCACTTCCACACACTAATGGGCCACCCTATATGTACATATATTATTATTTTTTTTACGGGCGTAACAGACTCGCAAGCCGGATAGTGACCCGCATGAAACCGCCCCTTGCAGGCATCCCCGAAACCGTCTTCTACGATATATCTTCAGACTGCTCACTAACTGCTGCTCCCATTTCTCCCATCCCCCATACTTATGGGGATTAAGAGTTCGGTGTGATTTCCTGATCTACCTTCTTCCTCGCAAGGTTGTGTCTTTCGCTCTCTTCCTTTTCTGTATCTTTCATGATAGCATTAATTAGGTCGTGGATAGTCCTCCAATTATTCTCTGTGGATGTCATTACGCGGGTCACCTTATCAGGCGTGATGAACGTGTCAAGCGTATAGTATGCATAGTTCCTTTCCCGGCTCCATCTACTATATTTAAAAATTGTGTGGGCCACAGTATATACATTGGGAGTTGGAAACGTTTTCCTCCCATCTCTTTTGCCACATGTCTATAGTGGTATTCTTAGCGTCGGCTCTGCATTCCAGCCCGCAGTTTTCGTATGTGTATTTCCTTTCACATGCGAGGAGACTTATTGGAGGAATGCCAGAGATTACTAGTAACTCAGCCGTAGATGTAATGCGGAAAGCCGACGCAACCCTGATCAACATTTTATTTGCACCGTTTCCACGATGTTGGGATATACTTTCTTCTCAAGTACTCCCGCCATGCCGGTGCCCCATAGAATATGATAGAAAGAACTGCTTCCATTAGTACTCTTCGTTTTGATCTGCCGGGTCCATTAATGTTTGGCATTATGCGAACTAACTTTGCTACCCCATCTTCTACCTTCTTGGTAACATATTTAATGTGTTCCCCAAAATACAGTCGCTGGTCAAACGTGATTCCCAAGTATTTGATGTTTTTTTAGGTTTAATGGTTGTGTCCCCCACAGCAAACTTCGCGTGCTCCCTGTTTCTGCTTCCTTTAAAGATAATAGCCTCGGATATCGTTGGAGCTAGTTCCAGTTTATTTTCCCCTATCCGGTTATTTAGTCTCGTTAAATACTCGTTTCCATTAGACATCAGGCCATAGTCATTGTTTGCTGTAATGATTAGTGCCAGATCATACGCGTACCCCAAGGTGGTAGCGCCTGAGGGTAGATCAACTTGAAAGATGTACTCGAAGGGGGCATTCCAGAGTACTGGGCCCAATAGGGACTCCTGCGGCACTCCTGCTTCAATTCTGAACCGCATCCCCTTTTCTACATAAAGATGCCAGTCGCTTAAACAGTCACTGATCGCCTTTACTAAGTACTTAGCTATTCCCTTCCGCTCAAGTTTTTCATAATTACGCTCCAGTTCGCGGAGTTTAACGCGTTTCTCACTACCAATGTTATTAATGCGCACTATATCTGTTGACAGTTACGAACCGTATTTTTGACCATTATTATTATTATTATTATTACTATTATTTTAAAAATGATGTACTTTATAGTGTAACAGTAGGTAAACTGACACTTTATGGCTGCCAAACTGTGTTATGAATAATAGGTACTTTATAATGCAATCATCGTACATAAGCAAACTAAAAATATCCTTTAAATTTTATTTAATTAATTCAAATCATACAGGTAGTTTATTTGACATTATAGCTCCTTAGATCAATAGAGAATTTGAGGTATGACTACTGGCTAGCCGATCCTTCGGTATCAGCTTCAAAAATAATATCCTCCTCATCCACAGTATAAATTTGTGCGTTTTCATCAATAATAAGTTTATCTTCTTAAGATACATTACATTAAATTGTTCCTTTGATGACACCATCTTCAATAGCTTCTTTTCTAACTGTTCTTCAAGCTTCTGGGCTTCAATCATCTGAGAAACTAAAATCATCATCAGAGTTTGATGACAAATTTTTAACATCAGAAAAGCCAGATGAGTATTCCAATTGTTTTGCACTTTTCTTTGGCCATCCAAGAATCTTCATTTTCATTTGGCTTTGTTTTCTTTTTCCATTTCATTTCCTCACTTTTCTTTTTTGTATTTTCTTTGTCTTCATAGAATTCCACCCACCTCTCAGCAGTTACCACACTTGGCGTGTATCTTTTCTTCGATGCGTGTTTTACTTTATTTTTTTTCAGGCCAAAGTAGAATGTTTTGAAATTACAGGAGATATACCTGAATAGATATACCTGAATGTGTACAGGCTAACTTACGTTTAACTGATTAAAATTTACTAGGTCTTGATTGTTTGATAAAACTGTTTGATGTGTGTTATCTGTAGTTGATAAAATTTGTGGATAACGAGGTGAGGAAAGACAAGTGCTTGGTGTTGAGGAACCAAAGAAGTTCTCAGATGTTATCCGTCTAAAAATGTTGGCTGACTTTCGGAACTGTTGGATCAGATGCTGATTCTATTGGAACGTTTTCCTGATTACTTTCATCAGAAATATCCTCAGGGACATCATTAGTACTTGACAACCATACTTTACATAATTCCTCTTCTTTTTGTTAGTTTGAACTAATCTATCAAATTAACAACGATTTTGCTTTCAAGAAATTTCAAATGGTCATTGGAAAACTACATCATTATTTATTGTATTTTTCTGAACATTTTTTCTGGCATTACTTTATTAATCGAAATTTTCAGGAGAAAATGGGTATACTTCAGTAACTCTAAATCCAGATTTCATGTTGGAAGCTATTTTAGGGTCGTTCAAAATTTCAGATAGTAGCCTTGGTATGTCACCTCTAGTAATTTCTCTGCCTATGTTGTCAATTTTGAATTTTGTTGGAGTATATTTCCACTTTAGTTTCATAGGGCCAAAAACTGCGACGTCTAACGGTTGAAGGATATGTGTTGCGTTAGGTACCAAGGCAACTAGAATGATCTGATTACATCTACAAAATCGACTTAAGGTAAGGTGCAATTTGTGGCCATCAACGAAGGCGATTATGGGGAACTTAATGTTTTTCTTATTGACAAATGGCACGAAAGCATTTGTGAAATATTTAAAGAAACATACCGCGATCATCCAGCCACTTTTGATTTGCCTAGACCCCATTCTTCAGGCACCGTATTTTATCTGAAAAAAAATTGGTAGGTTTTACTAATGGCCACCTCCATTTATTTTACTTAAAACACAAACATGTTCATCTTGATAAAAAAATACGATTAAGACCAATATCTACTTTCCGTTTACAATGCGAAGAAACTTGAATACAACTAAAAAATTAATCATTTGCGCGGATGTTTCTAGATATATTCTTAAACAAAACAACAGTAAAGATGGCACCTGCTCTATTCTGTAAATATTCTAAACTGATTTTTGTTGTGCTGAACAGTTGGTTGTTACTACACATGCAGACACATCCCCTCTACATGCTAAAGCTATGTGACTGTTTTACATTGTTGTCAAATGCTAATAAACTGACATGCAATAACGAAGTGGCCATAAGTAGTGCCTCTGCCCTATAATATACAAGATTTTATCTACGCTCTCTTCAAAAATTTATCTTGAATGAAATTGTTTTAATATTTAAAAATAATATCGAGTTAAAAAGAAATGTGTTTTGTTTATTGTAAATATTAATAACAATCTTTAAAATTTATTATATTAATTCCAGACTTATTATTATTAGTGCTGGAAGTACTGGTGTTAATATCACCAGTATTAGTTGTATCTTTCCCAATATTTTCATTGCTGTATTCTTTTTATTTTCGACGGATGATTCAATGTACCCTTATGGCACTGGATTATTTTTCCATCCACCATGTCTTTTAACCGTAAGCAGATTTGACGAAGAATTTGCCAAAAAAGACGTTGAAGAACGTCTGAAACAAGGTCCAGTGTATTCTCTTGCATTTGGTAGCTTAAAAATGCAGCAATTTTAGACGGTGCTGCTCCAATACTATTAGTACCAATGGGAGATTGAATACACTTATTACTTCTGAATGCAATAAAAAATCGATTATGTGGACAGCTGGAAGGTCTAAGTTAAACATATTTTCTAACAGTGTCTTCCATATCGATACCAATATTATTCGCAGTGGTAATAAAAAGCTTCCTGTTAACTTTGGTTTTGGTATCATTAACTTGTATTCTGAAACAAACTCCTTCATCTATAGCATTTTCTTGCAACACATTGTTAATTCGGCTATTCTGCATGCACCTGCTATGCCAAAAATTAGTAACACAACAAATATTTATTGGGTGAAATAAAGAAAAAGCATAAAATATGTCTTTAAATGAAGGTAGTTTTTAATTCTCCGCATTTTGCAAAAATATCAATATTTTTAAGATCTTTGATTTTTTCGGTTTATATCTCTCTAATTTTCTTTTAATCGTAGCGGGTAAATTTGCAAATCTCTTTACATCAATATTTTTTGTTATTGATAATTCAGTTCTTATCATGGAGTAAATTGCTTCATAGCGAAGAAGGCTTATGATCTTTACTCAGGTCGTTAACATAAGCCAATGACACTATTTCAATGGTTACATCCTTAACATTTTTTTCGTTGCACCATTTTCGTATTTTTTAAATGTTTTTACTAATATTAATATTAATAAACTAATATAACAGTCTAGTTACCTGGTATCAAAAACTAGTCACATTTAGTCTATTTTACGTTATTGGTTAAGAATGAGTGCGCTATAGTATAGTACATAACGAGCTACGACAGTGGTGCATATCGCACAAGTGGGAATTTTCACACGAGAGGGCCAGCCCGAGTGTGAAAATCCCGCGAGTGCAGAATAGACACTTTCGTGTGAGCTTAATGTACACTATTTTTCCTACGACCATGAAAAAAGACAGTCTCCTTAATGTTTCATTGATCACAAATTAAACAATAGTATATTATGTTATTAGGAGTAAAAGTGATACTTTATGTGGCGAAGCTGAATGTTTATTTTGCCGAACGAAGTGAGGCAAATAATTCAGCTGAGCTACATAAAGGCACTTTTACTTCGAATAACATATGCTATTTTATCCGCAAACGTAAAAATAATTGGTAAAGATCGAAAGGAAAGATCAAAAATAATTAGCAGGTAAAAGAATAAGATAAGCAGGACGCTTTGCAAGTAAACTCTTTACAAGTAATGAAACCATAACAACGCACATTTAATAAGCACATTTGGTGAAAATGAAAATGCCTAGGCACAAAAGTACAACTTTTAAAAAGTGTCACTTTTGTGACGTTTATGGATAAAATATATTTAATCTAATATTTCAAGTTTTTTATTAAGAAATCATAATCATGCCCTAACAAATAGTGTAGTTCGTAATTATTATAAATTTAAAGACCATTATCAGAATATTTAAACTTGTCAAATCATAAAAGTCAAATAATTTGAAATGACTATGGTACTGCCATCAGCTTGCTCATATTATTTATGTGAATAGCTTTGATCGCAATCGAACTCACTGTCCAGGGGGTCAATTTTTGATCGTTCGCAACTTGACGAACTATTAGTAAATAGAATTAATGAATGCTTTGAAATTCGCAATTTAGAAAATGCAGAACAACAGATTCGACCCAAAAACCGGCAGAATCCCCGAGGTCCATTTTTAGTGCTAAATGATCGACAATTTATAGATTTGTTTCGATTAACAGAAGATCTTATGTTATTCTTGGTTGACTGTTTGGGACCTCACATTCGTCCTGCATTACGCCCGGCAGACTTAGACGTTATGAGAAAGCTAAGACAATACAAACATAACAATATTTTATTATATTTTTGTATAACTTTTTACACTCTAGTCTAGCCTAATGTTGGAAGCAATAAATATCTCGACGAATCTCAGTCAACAGTTAGCAACTGTTTAAAAGAAGTCACCAGTGCCTTATTACATCCAGAAATTTTTAATGAATGGGTCAAATTCCCACAAAACTAAATAAAGTTAGACAAAGGCAAGTTTTTAGGAGAGTCCCTCTTTTTCTTGTAGTCTTCATTTATTTACTCTACGATATACCGTGTCCAAGATAAGGATGCCCACTATGGGGATCTCGGAAACGGTAAGAGATGGAAGGTCGGTTAAATGGAACAAAAGTTACGCATTTGAGAGTATGTATTTATGGTCTTTGTAGAACTCGAATATCTCTTTTAGTTTTTGAGATATTTGAAAAAAATTGAATTTTCTGATTTTCGTTTTTATTTTGTTCTGACATTATTTGAAGAGCTACCAAGAAAAGAAGAGCACATTTTCTTTGCTACTTTTTTAGCTCTACTTAATGCTGTTATTCAACTTTTGATACAACGTTTCGTTTGTTAGCAACCATCATCAACTTTATTTATTTAAATACAAGAAAAAATTATTTTTGCCATATTTAAATTCTCTCCTTGATTCTGAATTCAACGATACATCACACTTTATATTTTTGATACGTTTCGGATGAGAAAATTCATATTCAATGTAAAACATCGAAAACGTACAGTTAAAACTAGTACTAGAAACATTAGAAAACCGTAAAATTATTATAAAATTATGTTTTGTAATATTACATGATAGCCAAATAAAAAACAAATTTATTTTAAAGGTCAATAAACTCACAAAGATGTTCAAAAAATTTCCCGTTATTCTCTAAACATAAATAGCATCTGTAGCATCTAAAACATTCTTCAGCATTTGAGGAGTTCTACTAGCAAACGCTTCGAGAACTAATCTTTGTAAAATTTCTTCGTTTTCAATATCGTTTCCATAAATGTAGTTTTTAATGTATCCCCAAAGAAAAAATCCAAAGGTGTTATATCTGGAGAACGGGCTGGCCACAGTACATTTGCATGAGTGCCAATACATCTTTCTGGAAATCTAACTGACAGGTATTCTCTGACAACTCTGGAATTATGTGCTGGTGCACCGTCCTGCATAAACCAACAACCTTCGACTTCTTGGAAAGGCAAATCATTCAAAGCTATCTCTAATGCACTTTGGAGTAAAATTTGGTAACGTTCAGAATTTAAGGACTCGTGGTAAATGAAAGGACCTATAATTCGAGTACCGAATATAGCAGCCCACATATTAAATCCGAAACGGTGTTGGTGTTTGGCCGTTTTGTACAGACGTGGATTTACGCTTGCCCAATAATGAGCATTTCTACGATTAAAAATTCCATTATTATTAACCATACTTTCATCGGACCATATTATTTTATTCGGAAAATATTCATTGTCTTGAGATTGACGTGTATACCATTCGCAAAATATTCTACGTCTTTCTGAGTCACCTGGTCGAAGTCCTTGGCAAATTCTAAATTTATATGGATGTACTTTCTCCTTCTTTAGAACATAATGAGCTGTGGAATGGGCTATGTCAGTTGCCTCTTTAATTTTCCTAGTAGAAACCTCTGGATTTTCCTTTACAGCTAATAAAACAGTATTGGCTTTTTCTTCATTGCAAGGTTTTTTGCGAGTTTTTACAGGTTTTTTGAACGCACCATATTCTTTTAGATTAACTGCTAATGTACGAAAAGTTCTTTTGTGAGGTTGACTCCTTTCTGGATATTTGTTTAAATACATTATTTCGGCTTCAGAACAATTACGTTGACACAAAATGTAACACGTCAGAATATCGAATTTTTCATTATTTGAAAAATGTACTCCTACCATATTGTTTTTAGGTAAACACAAAATATAATTCACTCAAAGACCACTAAACAAACGTAATACGGACAACAATGAATGACAGGTAGGTAAACAAAATGCAAAGCCAACTTATTTTTATCAAATGCATCAGTATGACGGAAGATGTATTTTAACTGTTTAATTAATAGTATTTTCACTAAATACATACTTGTGAATTATTTTATTCGCAACAGGCATTAGAAAATGAGAAAACATAATTTTATAATAATTTTACAGTTTTCTAATGTTTCTAGTATTAGTTTTAACTGTACGTTTTCGATGTTTTACGTTGAATATGAATTTTCTCATACGAATCGTATCAAAAATATAAAATGTGATATATCGTTGAGTTCAGAATCAAGGAGAGAATTTAAAATGGCAAAAATAATTTTTTCGTGTATTTAAAAAAATAAAGTTGATGATGGTTGCCAACAAACGAAACGTTGTATCAAAAATTGAATAACAGCATTAAGTAGAGCTAAAAAAGTGGCAATAAAAATGTGCTCTTCTTTTCTTGATAGCTCTTCAAATAAGGTCAGATAAAAATAAAAACGAAAATCAGAAAATTCAATTTTTTTCAAATATCTCAAAAACTAAAAGAGATATTCAAGTTCTACAAAGACCATAAATACATCTCAAATGCGTAACTTTTGTTCCATTTAACCGACCTTCGATCTCTTACCGTTTCCGAGATCCCCATAGTGGGCATCCTTATCTTGGACATGGTGTATATTGCTATTATTACAGATTTTATGAAAAACATGACTTTCCTGGCGTTATTGGTTGTAGTATCGACTGCTATTGTTCCTCCAGGTAGTAACAATCCGGAATTTTCAGAACACATTTATGTTAACCGCAAGAATTATCACTAAATTAATGTTCAGCTAGTAAAACAGTTCGTAACAGATGGTTTTTTTATACTTAAAAGTTGTCTTATAGGTGTGTGATGCAGACTTAACAATTCTCAATGTAAATGCAAAGAATCCAGGAAGCAGTAATGATGCTTATATTTGGAACAAATCAAACCTACAAACTGCATTAAGGCAAATACATGCAACAGGGTATGAGCACTACTTTTTCTTAGGTGGTTTTTTAAAACATATTTTAGGCATTTGTTTAACATACATGTATGGGTTTCTGTGCTATAGGTGACTCAGGATACCCTCTAGAATATGGTTATTGACTCCTTTCAATGCAGCTGAACCAAGTACTCCACAATGCTATTATAACACTCGAACAAAATAGAGTGCTACAATGGGGTATTAAAAGCTAGGTTCCATTATTTGCTAAAACACAGGGTGCTTCATTATGCACCTGATGTAGCATGTAGAATTATAAACGCCTGTTTGGAAGTACTAGATGGGTATATCAAAGATGAAGGAGAAAATGTATTTAGAATTAGTCCCGAATTAGCAGATAGCAGGAGCGCACGAATGTGACTTGTTCAATTGTTACAAAGGGCTCAACAAAACTAAACAAACGCAATAAACAATAACAAATAATTTTTTTTTTCACGTACATAACTAAAACTTTTTCTTAATCTAACTTACTTTGTACCTCTTACCATTTCCCACCATAATAAACCAGACTAAAATTTAAAAAAAACTCGTTTATCTTATACCTTGTCAAAGATTTAAGGCTTTTGGAAATGGATTTCAAAGCCTTTACCTTTTGAGATTTGAAATTTTCAACCCTTTTCATGTGTCGGATTTTATACTTGTAGTAGTCTTTCTTGAGTTCTGTTTTTGGGTTAAAATTTTTTTCAATGGATGTTGCTGCCACAGCTGAGTTTATAAGATTATCCAGTGTTTTTGGTAATCATTTGTTGGATGTAGCTCCATACTTCTGTGAACTCGTGCCTTCTCTAGAAACATTGGACGCCTGTGTAGGAGTTGTAACTATTGTTGATAAATTACCAGCAGAATCTATTGCACGTTTTTGGCTTCTTTTGCCTTGGTTCTGCTTCGCAGATCATACCATGTCTAAACAAAAATACTTGCACAATTTATCTTGTAATTTGAGATTTGCGTAAAAAAATACTTACTTTACGCCATTGCTTGCAGTCTTTTATAGCTCCTGCGGCAAATTTTATAATCCTTGTAACATTTTCCCAATCTTTTATGGAATTCTTCAGTGTATAATTTTGTATATGTTGACCAGTAATCATTTGAGGGTTTTTTTTCAAATATTCAATCAACAATGTTTTCTGCTTATCCTCTTCTTTTTATCATTTTTTGCCATTTCTTTATAATGCAGTTATACACAAGTGGCAATTTTCCTATTTTGCGGCGTTGTCTAGTCGTCGATGCGCATATTTGCGAAGGCGGTTTCTTAATATGCGCACGCTGACCAAAAATTGATACGTACGACGCATTCGTTTTTTTTTTGTGCACAAATCTTCATATACTCAGCGTATATTTTCAAAAATTACCCCCCTGGCCAATGACAACCGGTAGTTGCTATGGTAACTTATAGAAAAGCAATGCGAAAGTAAAATGCACAAGTGTCTTATACTTTTTATATTGGGTACAATGAGAATGTGAAACGCACTAATGTGTGATAGTACTATTTTCTGTACGGTTAATTGTTCGAACGCACTAGGGTCCTAAAGGGCTTTATAATGATATCAAAATAAATGTAGATAATAGTTATTTTTCTAATTCCGCATCCTAAAGTTTACATTATCGTTCTATTTTGGAGTGAAAACAGAACGGTAGTAATGCACAGCGAAAACTTTATTTTACAGTGGATTTGGAGGTTTTCCATATAGCTGTTAGCCCTAACCTCTAAAGATTGTCAATCTCTGTCAATTTCTAAATGTCAGCTTACTATCAGTGTAGCCAACATACAAAAATTCAATCTGACAATCATCCAAATTAGCAAATTGCAATTTGTAAAATTGTTTTTTCTACTCCCATACTAGTAAGTAAGCAAGAACGCAATCGTTTGTTGATTAGTATCTGTGAAATTATGAAACATGCACGTAATGAAGAAAAAACTAGCACGTAACTTATTATGTATCAATTATTATGGCAAAGCTTCAATCAAGTAGCCTAGTCAAATTAATTTGACATTTATCATTGTTGAATACACAAGGAGTTACATTGGCGTTATTTTGGTTTAATTATTATTAATAATTTAGTTATTCATTGCTAAAATGAGTGAAAGTGACTCCACGGAAGAAATTATTGGTACTCCGCCAGAAATTAGGCAACTAGCAGATCTTTTCCCGGAAAAATCCAAAGTACGTTGTGAAGTTGTTTACGGTAAATTCATAGATTGGCGTTTAAAAAATAGTGTTCGGTCTTTTTCGGAAAATGTGTTGTTAGCCTATTTTGGCGAAATGAGCAAGTAATTCAAACCTTCATCTCTTTGGGCCATGTATTCGATGCTGCGAAGTGTTTTAATTGTGAAACAACCTCAATATTGCGAAGTATTACAAATTAAAATCGTTTTTGAAAAGACAATCCGATGGATTCAGAAGTAAAAAATACAAGATATTAACGGCTGCTCAAGTTAATAATCTTATAGAAGACGCTCCCGTTTTCAATTTTCTTCTCACAAAAGTAAGTGATTCAAATTAAAAAAAATCTCTCGGTGTATCAATATTATTGTTTATTGCAGACTGTTCTAATTATTGGAATAAGCGGAGCCTGTCGCAAGCAGGAATTAAAGAATTTGCAAATTAAAGATGTTGAAGATTTGGGTAACAAATTTCTTGTAAATATTACCGCAAGTAAGACAAAAATTGAGAGATCATTTGTTATATCTGGAGCCTTTTATAATGTCTGCAAAAGATACGTAGACATTCGTCTTAAACTTGAAGAGACAAACATCAACAAATTTTTCACGAATTACCAAAAAGGGAGATGTACAAAGCAAGTTGTGGGAATTAATAAAATCGGCAAGGTCCCGAAACAAGTTGCGCAGTATTTGGACTTGGAAAATCGTTCGTTGTATACAAGTCATTGCGCAGAACCTCAGCCACCCTTCTAGTGAATGCTGGTGGGGATCTACTTGCCCTTAAGCGACATGGATGATGGCGCTCTTCGGCGGTGGCGGAGGGTATGTCGATAATTCTCTTTTCAATCAGACTACAACTGCAGATAAAATAATGGGGACAATAGCTACAACTTCTAGTTGTTTTGAGCAAAATTTGGATTTTGCAGTCGAGAAAAACAACCAGAGTGTAACTGCAGATAAAATAATGGAGACCGCAGCTGCAACTGTTACTTCTCTGGAGCAAAATCTAAAACTTACCGTTGAGGAAATCAATCCAACAACATCTACAACTGGTTTATCACACAACGCTTCATCTAGACCATTAATATTGAAACACTACAAAAATGTCACTATCAATTATAATTACCATACTGAAAAACAATGTGTTAGATTATTTAATTGTTAATTTTAGTAAATATAGACTAAAAGAGGTCTTTTTTCTGACTTAATATTATTGAAAACAGGGTAAGTACTTATTTTCAAATCAATGTGAATTTCGATTTCAATCTAATTTACAAATGGACTTCCGTTTTTGCAGCTCTTAGTTACACTATACTACACAACTCGAGTTTTATATGTTACTTACAACTCTCGTCATGTAATATACTATTATAACAATCAAAATTAGAAAAAGTTGTATAAAACACACGTTTCATGTGTATTGCCTGCGTCTCGTGTTACAAACTTGCACTCGCCCGGTAATACTAATAGTACAGTTATGTTAGCATATTCAGAGGAAAAAATTGACGGATAGTAAAATTTTTTACAGGTCAATGCTAATGTGGTATACAACAAAAAAATGCAGAGTCCCCTCTCCTCCACCGCTTGCTTCGTTGGCCATCTTGATTTAAAGGTGGCGGGCGGAATCATAAAAACTTTAAGCTTAAATATCGTGTGAGCGGTTAGTTGGATTTGAATGATTTTTTTTAATGTAAGAGAATGAATAGCTTTTTCATTTTGCTTATTACCATATTAATGGAATATGTTACCAAACGGAGGATATTTGGCTATTTCTATAAATTAGATTAATAACATAGTACTCTTCCGGCATGTATCTTTCTTCGTTTAGGTTCTCTGCAACTGAGTTAGAACAGAAATGAAGAAAAATCATCACTCCCACGTTGCATAAACCAACTGCAAATTGGTTTCTAAAATTTTAAATATTCGTATCTTTCCCGTTTTATATGAAGTTGTGTCGCAACCAGTAAATGCATGTATAAACAACAAGTTATTTAATACATAATCTTGCAAAGAAGTTACAGTTTCTAAAATGTCTAGATATTTATCGGGAGACTTTGCTTAACCACAGCGTAACATATAAAGCTTCGAGTCTTATTTCTTATTTTGGGGCAAGAATAGTAGCAATGTAAAATATCTGTGTTGTCAGCTACTGTAATAACATTTTTGCCAGAGTGTATAGTATTAATGACCGTATTGGCAACCAAAGTATCATAATCATTCTCTGCTTGCAAAACAGAAATATTATTTTGAGTAGAGTAATTAATGAAGCTTGCGATTTATTGTCCTTATTAAAAAAAATCCGATTGTGTGGTTGTCACTGCAGTAGCGTCTGTAAAATGTATATTTGGAACAAACTTGGTTTGACGACGACGACGCTCATCATCTTTTGTTCAGGAACCCATTGAAAACGACTACAACGTTGCCTTTATAGTTATTACAAACATAATTATAGTAATGTCTAAAAAGTTGTCCAAAAGTAAGCAGTTTCGGCCATATAAAAGTTTACTACCATCTATGACGAAAGTATATGTATCTGTATTTGGTACATCATAAGAAAAATTATTTTTTCCGAGATAAGATATTAAAGAAGCCTTTTCTCCCCTACGAAGCTTTCCATTGTTAATCACACATATTAAAAAAATGCTTTTAGGTCGTTTTGATCTTTCAAGGTGCATAATATTCTATTAAATAACTTGTGAATTGATTTCGTGTATATCTTGTCTAGTGGATGCACTTTTTAGTTGATTCAGCGTCTCAACTTTAAACTTTCTTCTTAAGTGAAATTCTGAAATAGGTTTTTCTGGTAGTTCCTGACGAGATACGGAAGCTACATCGTACACTTTATCGTAGTTTATCGCCTCCTCTCATACACCTGTTGGTATTGAAATTAGATGGGCAGGAATATCGTAGAAGAGCGACTGCTGTTCAAACCATGTTAATGTGGTACTTAAGTCCTTAAGATCAGTCCTTACTCTGGACTCTCTAAGTTCTACATGTTCTTCACTAGATTGAGTGGTTGCTTGAGCGAACACTGCAGCACAAACCTTTTCGCACAATGGTGTTGATTTAACCCATTTGGAAAGTGTATTTAGAGTAATACCTCTTCCATGTGTTAATCCTCCGAATCTTTTCATTAAACGCATAAGGGTTCGTTCCATTGTCATATCAGACCATATGCCAGACCAACATTTTTTTTTGTGAATACTTTATTGATTGGCGTTTTATATAGAAAAATTAATTTAAAGTTTATCTGAGTAAAATGATCTTACAAGTATCGTATATGTAATGTAACAGGTCCGTAATTAGTCCGCCCGCTATTATTCTCAGGCGTCGCGTTATCTTTTAGAATCGTTTTTTACTGTCATTTTTAAAGGTAACCATAACATGTAATACATCAAATTATTCATCATAAAAATTACCTACTACAATTCTTTATAACGCATTTTTTTAAATATGTCGTGCTTATATCTGTGTATGGCAACGAGAAAAATAGTCAATTATTGAAAAACTTAAAAAATTGCGCATACTTTTAACAATATAATGTTTAGGAGTTGAAAAATATAACTTTTATGAAGACCAAGAAAAACCATGAATATATAAAAAATGATCGTTGAAATCGGACTACATGTTCCAAAAATATTACATTTTAAAATTTTATTGATCCACCATCTTAAATTCAAGATGGCGCATAAAGCAAGCGTCTGTAGGAGGGAGACACCGGTTTTATGCTTTCCCACAATTTTTTTCTTTTGAAAGGAAAATCTCATTTAAAGTTACTATAATACTTGTATTTTAATATACTATTATGTACTAAGGGCATAATTAGGAGATTATGGGACGAACGAGAAACCAGAAACTGTTATGCCCATGATGCTTGCAACGTTTTATTCTATTTTATTTTCTAAAATTATTTCAAACAAAATATTCTGTATTTCCGGCAAGTTTGTGAGAGTTGTGCCGATGCAAATTTTAGTGTTGTGTAGATTGATGTCAGGGATACAGTGTGCCTTTAATTTCTATAAATAGTAATGTTGATTTGCCTTAACGTTAATATATGTTCAATGCCGAAGTTTGTTATTAGTGCAATCGTTGCTTAGCAACTTTTGGTTACTCTGTGCCATAAAGGCCAATTTATGCGCGCACTTGAGTGGGTATAAAATTTTTTTATTGGCGCGTTTTTTAAAGTTACCATGGCAACATCAACAACTCAACTCAAATTCAAAAACTGTATTTAAAAATTATTTAACATTTTTAATTTTGTAAATGAAAATAGAAAGTACGGTTAGTATTGCTAGATATATTAATTTTTATTTACATATTTTACATTATTGGTTCTTATTTCTATTTTTTGTAGTAATAATACTAGTATTTATGATTTCAAGGTGCACCAATAAAAAAAATAGCGTCAAGTATTCGTGGTCTTTAAAACACTTACTCTATTTCGAGCACTCCGGTTGCGCCGTCGTGCTCGAAAAATCGCACGTGCTTTAAAGACCTTTTTATCCACTTATACTTTAATATACTAATAATTTTATGATAGAATAAACATATTTATTTAACATACATGTTTACTATTGAAAGTACATCATTTAAATAAAACTGACATTTTTATTAAGTAGCAGATATACGATTTTCACAAACAAAATTCTTCAAGTTTTTTATATACACTTTGCGTCCGTCCGTCCCTATAATTACTCCTAAAGGGCTCATGGTACCAAAAAGCGGTTTTTTTGCTTTAATTTTGTTACAGAATAAAAGATAGAAAGACCAATATAAAATGTTACATGTTCACGTACTTGGCTAAAAAATCAAATTATACCTTAAATTCTGTCAGAAAAACAGCACATGTTGTCATATTGCGTTGCTTCTAAAAAAAATGTAAATATAATTTCCTTCTTAGTGCATACGTTGACTATAAACTAAAGCATTTTGTAAAAAGAAGCGAATAAGAAACGTTAACTGAAGGACTTAACATGCATATACTTTTACTCACAGTTACGAAAAGGCTAAATGGCTAACTAAATAGCTAATAATATCGCTTTTTTATTCCAATATTAATATTAAAATCAAATAACGTATTTAAAGTAATTTTAGGGAGTACGTCGTCTGAACGTTTAATCTCTTTAGTTTTTTCCATTTCAAGCCCATGTCTGCGCCCCATTTTAATTTCTATTTCTTAGTTAGGATATTTGTATGAATAGCTGATTGGGAGACTACATCGTACGACCTAGACCGTTATACAAAGTTAACAATACGTTGACAGGAAGGAATTTTCCAGAATTAAAATAAGTTAATAAAATCCCACAATTTTGTTGCCTATTACGAACAATGATATTTAAATCTAGAATGAAAATATGTGTTTAACTAAAGGTGAGTTTATAAGATCAAGATGTTCGTTGATTAAAGGTACTTTATGTCTATAAATTCCAAATACTTCCAAAAGGTATAATTTGTCTATTTTATTACAAAAATGTAAAAATTTAATGTTGTTTGGTAAACTCATAAAGTAATTATTTACTATTAAATGCAAAATTTGATTTGTCTGTGTGTTTATATTTGTAACATCTAATGCGTTCTTTGTATCTAATATCAAAGTTCCTAAGTGTTTTTCCAATATGAACAGAACTACAGAATGTGAAGATCAATTTATAAATAAACGACTTCAATATGCCATTAGATGAATCTTTCGCATTAAATAAACATTTAAGAATATGAATATTAGTATTCAAAACTATTTTGTACTTCTAGTCCTTTTGTAATGCGTGAGCTACTTTTTCTGGTATTCATGCCAAATATGAAATTGATACATGTTTATTTTCTGTGTACTCTTGATTTTTAACTAGTGTCGATTATATTTGAAATGTAACCATTTGCTTGTGGAATTTGTTTTATAATTTTTATTGAAATTTGTTTGGTTTAATGGTAATGACATTGCTCCATGTGTTTTATGGAGACATGAGTCATTTGGAATTTGTCTGTATGTGTAGTTTTTCTGAATATGAAGATCTCAAACGTTTGTCCCCTCCGATGTTGTTCAGAAAATATTAAGAGTTTTGCTACGACAGAGTCCCCTCCAGTTCCACTACTTGCCCAACAACCAATCTCTAAATTAGCTTGGCTAACAGGAGCTGCCCCCTCCTTTTGTTACTATTCTGCACTCGTTCACTCATCTCCACCTTAACCTTAAAATACTTTCACAAACCTGGGCCTGCTGTTATTCCTGGAGTCGGATAGAAAGGCTGCCGCTTTAATTATGCCGGCTCCAGGGTGTCGATGAAACAGCGCAACTGGCTGACTTCCCACAATCTAATGATCGATACTCAGCACACATGTATGCGCAAACTAACACAAATACGGCGCCCAGGCCACTTACTAACGCGCAGTGTCTACGAATTAGGAGTGACAAAGCAGACCAAGATTAGATCATTATTTCGGTTGCCAACTTCCCGTCCTTTGCGATAGAATCCGCAAAGGGTATGTAAGACAAGTTATTATTAAAATTCTATCTCACTTAACGTAATTACCAGTTTTAAAAATTGACTTCCTCTCTGAAGTCCTGAAACCGCATCCGTCCCAGATCGTGCGTCGTGATACGCTTTAATACGAAAGCCTGTCAAACGTTTGGTTTTCCTGCCCGCCTGTATAATAAATGTGCCTGTAAATCGAACGCTCCCGAAGGTTTAAATACCTTATACCGCTCCCGAGTTAGAGACCCACCAGGTCGTCTTCCACACTCGCTATCGAAACCACTCACGAGCCGCGTGTTACTCGCTCCCGCACATAATATTCAGTACGAGAGTATCTATTATTAAATTTCCCGTACGTAAATAACTATAAATACAGTAGCCACCATCCTCACCAATATCTCCATTACTAGTTGTGGCTTAATAAAGATGAAAATGCCAGAGAGAACACCAAACTCCTTGCATTAAAGTCCCAACTAGTTACTAAACATAACCAGAAAATATACTAATTGTCCGGACGGACGCTGTTTGTTACCTAAAACCCCTGCAAAGATATTAGTTAGATACGTTTAAAATCCTATTATAAGAATAGATGTAAAGATTGTATAAGTACAAGCCGTGTATGTCCGTTTAAAAGTATTGATTTTCTGAATTGCAGGTACTAAACCATTCATCTTTTAAAAATATTTCCAACGAGAAATAACTGTATAAATCCGTTACCCGCTCTCGACTTTTACTAGACAGGGTCGTACTTAAATTATTCCAGTATTTTTATGTAATTTCCGGTAATTTTAAATACTTGTTAGGCGTCTTATTTTTGCGTATCTTGAGTTTTAGATTTAATTACATGTAAATATTTTGAATATATAAGTTAGTTTTAAGTGTGCATGTTTAGATATGATACTCGTATAAGAAACTATACGTGTCAAACCCGTTTACCTTCTATTGGTCTGCGTGGAAAATCCGGTAGCTAACGATCAGCCCTATTTACTCACTCCCAATACTACTCGAGCTAGAACCGCGGTAAGTAAATTAAAATTAGACGTAGCCCAAAAAGCGGCTTACAAAAATGGCACCTAAATGTGGGGCGACAAAAATCTAGACCGAATAGCTACCAGACCACACGACCGATAAACAATTTGTTTTCCAGAACCCACCAAAAAGACATTGGGGATCATCCAGAAAAAATATTATAGTTAACCATTTCCAGACAAAAATAGTAATTTGTTACAGATCTTAATTAATTTTCCCAAGAACACGGAAGAAACCGGCACGAGGGTAGGATGGATCTGTCACCTGAAAAAGAAGGAATTAGCAGAAGAATCCCGCAAACATAAACCGGCGGGAATGTTGACGCACATAGAGCCTGTTTACTCAGATATCTACGTACCGTAGAGGGCCAAGTAACGATCCCCTCCCCACAGATAATAAGACTTGCAGCAAAAATACTGTTATCAACATCTGTTGAAGGCCCAGTTACCGCCGACACGATACGCACTGACTGACACTTGAGATAGAATCCACAAATGGGTGTGAAGTACGACAAAGTAAGCGACGCTGTATCTTTCCTATAAAATATATAGGAACTACAATTATGCTACAGCATCACGGACAACAAGCTTCTACTAGCACACCCGGAATTGTTAAAGGAAAACACCTTGTTATAGTACCGTAACAACCAGCGGTCCTGGAGGACGTGACAAGATTTCCTCTGTAGTTTCAAACTACATTCCTTACCCCCGCGACATCAATTCCAGTTAGAAGAAGATATCGTAGTAGACTGCAGAAACACCGCCGCCATGGAGCAATATCATGAGAAGTACAGCGAATTTACGATAACCTGAGCGTTGAATATAAATAGTACATCCGCCAGAGAGATTTCACAGACCTGCAAGGATTACTCGAGTTAGTCACGCAATTTGAGATGTCCCCCTCAAGGGCTATGCCACGCGTCTAACCACCACACGGCACAATACAGGAGAAGTGAGTGAGCTCGGCTACAACTCAATCAACTGGTCTGAAGACCGCAGAGCTCTCGGATTGCATGGTTGTTTTGGAGGTATCGATAATGTAGTTGGAGTGAGAATTTAGTTAGACAGGAAAGAACCGATATAGGCGCCACAACCTTTAACGAAAAAAGGAATAGAAAATGGGTTCCTATTCCTTGAGATATGGAGAGCCTGTAAAGCTTGAAATAGGAAGTACATAATAGGGTGAGTAAGTGAACAATACCCTCAACAAACGTAAATTTATTTCCTTTTTGGAAGTCCCAACAAAGGAGGCAATACGCCAAATATCATTGTATAGCTATATAAGCATGAATAATAAACGAAATAAATTATATACAGTATGTACGTTATTCACACCAAAAGAAAATAAAATATAACTTAAAATAAATTTACGAGGCCAAGTCTAGGTCGCCAAAATTTATAAAAAAAAATTAATATATGTTAAAATAAGTTTGACGAGGGCAAATCGTGAGCTTGCATTTACGCCCACAGTAATTTATTTAATAAACTTATCAAATCAGTTACTTATATGAAAGAAATAATTATAGTAATTCAGGCTGCCTTTCGTTTAACAAACCTAATACAAAATAAGTCAACGAGGGCAAGTCGTGGGCTTGCACTTAGGTCGCCAGAATTTATAAAAAAAATTAATATAAGTTAAAATAAGTTTGACGAGGGCAAGTCGTGAGCTTGCATTTATGCGCACAGTAATTTATAGTTTAAAATACCAAAACAAACAATACCTCTTCCGGCCGACGTAAGATCTTACGTAGCTTAGCCTGAAAAGGCCAATTTAATAAACTTATTAAATCAGTTACTTATAAGAAAGAAGTAATTAAAATAATTCAGCTTGCCTTTCGTTTAACAAAACTGAATACAAATCCCTTTTTGATTAAGTTACCTTAATACGATTGGAAAAGCTTGTTCAGTCCCAATTTTATTACAAGAAACAAAGAAAAATAGTAAGCAATTTAAAATTAGAAACAGAAATTGGTCTGAACAACCTTATCCATATTCGAGTAAAGAAAAGAGTATTATATTTGAGCTACCAACTAATTTAAACTAAAACGAAGTCTCGCGCCAATAGATTACCAGGTTCAGTATTACATCTGGTATGCATAAAAAGTTATATCTGGTATACATGAAAAATTACATCTGGTATACATAACAGTTGCAGCAATGCTACTGCGCACGACCACAGAAACAGTAGTACAAAAGTAATTATTCCAAATGGAGGTTATAAATTCATGGGTGTGGCATAAAAATCCAACTTTAATAAAAGTTATTCAAAATTTTGACTGTTGATTGTGCGTGAAATATTAAAGAATGGTTAATGAACATATAGCAGTTCTACATGGGAGAAATGATATTAAAATTAGCTATAGGCGGCTCTCGAGCTGACACCGAACTTATACTACAGGTAAATATGTTTAACAAATACTTGTCGATATCACTAATATAAATATATTTAATTTCCTTGTATGCAATCGTAACCTGCCGAATGAAATTTAGGTACGAGTCTTATTCAGAGGTAAGATGTTTGTCAAATACTTGTTAACGGAACTAAAGTAAATGTACTTCGTTTCGTTGTAGAAAGCAATTTATTTATACATGCAAGAAAAAGGAAAGAGCTGACCTGTGGTTGCGAATACTTATGCGTTTTTCAAACCAGCCAAGCAACGAGGAAACAGTCCCCAGTATGTGAGCCACAGCTGAACGCAGTTTACCAGCAACACAATCCAAACAATAAGCCAAAGAGATTCAGAACGGATACTCTTGTCACATCAATCAAGACTACCAAATGTAAAAATGAACTGGGATGTAATCGTAACGGTAGTTATGTGGACACTTCAATAGATGGAAACTTAAATATATAGAAACGTAGGTTTATGAAAACCCAAGTTAGTTGCTAAAACGAAAGTAAAGAATGAAAACTATGTTTATTCAGTGATAAGGTGTTACCTCTAAGATCGAATACAAGCAGTAGTTTAAATGTCTTAAACAATTTGTTGAAGAAGTAATGTGTAATTCTTTTGTGTGTGAAACCTGAAAGAGAAGTTCTAATTGTAACGCGGTTAACAAGATATAATACCGCTTACCAAAATGTGTAGGTGTAGTGAAATATTTCTATTACATCCGCCTTAAATGGCGATTATATCACTTTTATACAACAAAGCAATATTATGTAGTGAAAATTTTCCATAAAAATGATGCTTAGCATCTAGAAAATAGAAACAAGGAAATTTCATAGAAACTTTCCACCCTTCTACAGCAATGGCGATTTTGGAAAAACAGCCAACGCCGTAAGAAACAATTTTACAACTTCATTTGTTACCACATTTAAATATTGTTAACAGATGTTTGTTTTCAAAATAAAGCATAAGTAAGGTGCAGTTATGTAATGGCATCACCATATAATGGTGATTTGGCAAAGTGACAGGTACCTATAAAGTGTAAGAATGTTGAAAATAACCAGAACCTACGTTCATCTCAGAGATGGCGCTATAGGTATTAATTGAAGTTAATTTTTTTTTTAAACGAGTAAACTTTTAAAATACAGAAGTAAATACGAGAGAGAAATAATTTTCGTATAACGTAACCGCGTACACGTCCTAGAAGAAAATTGTATGTGAAGTAGAGCTTTACTACAGTACAGAAATGATTTTGTGTATCATTTAATCCATCATACTCATTAGTAAGATCGTAAATGCAGAAATTTTAAATCATTTAGTACAGAAAATAGAAACTAGTAAGCTTAAAGCATATTACTAAATGTTTAATTCTCAGATACTTATTTAAGGTCGCTTTTAGAAACAGTAACCAGATAAAATGATACAATAGATCCTATATCTATGTTTGCACGTTGCAAATTCCCTTCTCCCTCCTCCCCTGCTAGATACAGACCTCGGTAGAGAAATCACACAGACACAGGTAATACAGGAAAGAAAGCAATAAAAGAAAGTAAAGGAAGAGAGAGAAGTTCGAGTATAAACTCAGGACATAAAGCCCTAAAATCCAGTTAGTCCCTACATCGGTTCTAAGCCCAACCTCAAATATATATACAAGTAAAAACCCAGAAAACCCCTATGTATTCACCCAACCCCTAAGCAATCAAACAAATAAACCAACACAAAAGTAAGAATAGGTAGCAAGAGCGAAGAAAGCCACATGCGGGACGATAATAACGATATACCACCAGACACAGTCACCAAGCACACCACTCAAGCAACCCACGAAAGAACAACCTGACTCCAAACCCCCACGTGAGCCCTTCGGTATTGGGCCTATACTAGGAAGAATAAAGAGAAAAAAAACAAAAATAAAAGGAGAGCACATCGTGAAGCGATGGTACTTCCAACAAAACAAACAAAAAAAAGGAGAGAACAAAAAAGGTGTATTACTACAGTTAGGGAGACAAAGCGGATAAAAATGAGATGATTTGTGTAGGGTGGTTGTCTTCGTCCCATTCACTCTAGTAAGCAAGTAATAATATGGTGTACACGAACCCTACATAAAACCAAAGAATAGTAGAAGAGGAAGAAATGAAACTCAACCCACAGGAAAAGTATTCCACCCTCAACCAAACTTAAGGGCCGGCAGCCTAAAAACCAAACCCCAGAAGAAAACCCAGCCCAACTCACAAGAAAAAAAAACCAAAATGTTATCCCCTTTTACCGAAAAAGTAGAATAAGGAGCCCCTTAAAGACCCAAACTGAACCCTATGACACCACGAACTAGCACAGATGAAATGACATAGGTGCTATTAAGATAAATAGGAAATCTTATTTGCGGCGAAAATTTTTCCTATTGACTCTGATTCCCGGGATCCCTTGGTCGCCGAAACTAACACGGGGAAGACGAAACCATGCCGTTCCTATTAGGTCCATTCATAGTATTCATCCAGTAAAGTGAAGTAGGAAGCTAGAGTAAATTTAGATCAAAGACTGCAGATAGGAAAGTGAAATGAAAAGGGTAAGTCTTCAAAAATCCCCCTGAGGAAATTAGAAGGGAAGACCCCTGAAGAAATGCAGACAGGAAGAGAGAAGTGACCGGATGTAAGGTCACGGATGACAAAGAAAAAGGGATGGTCTCCGTAGAAGTGGCCTCCCTGCTATGCCCAACCAGCCGCCCAAAACAGAGTGAAAGTAAGCAAAAAAGATAGCCGTCGTCAACCAGCAGAGCAAGAAAGAAACGTTTAAACGTGAAGTTTGTGGCGTTTGCGACGTCTAGGATAGCGATGGGAAGTATCGAAAAGAGGATGGAGGTAGGATGTCGCTAATTGGACGCAAGAATCGGAGTCCGTGTTATCAGCCGGTATATGTGGCTTCAGATCCTTGACGTGATAAACCCCTAAGCATTTTCCCGAGTGATCTTTCAATTAGTAAGTCCAAGAGGAGTACTTTTTTAATTAAAAAAAGGACCAGTAAATTTAGGAGCAAGTATTGCGTTGAAATGACGAGTAGTTACGTTTCCACCCACTACCCCCTAGTTTAAATGTAACAGGTCTACGTCGCAGGTTATAGCGTAGATGTCGATTCTGATAGGCTTTAGCCAGTCGTTTATTAATACCTGAATGAATAGAGCCAAACTGAGGAACCAGTTTATTTTCAGGAGTTATATTACGATCTGGATCTAATAATGTGGAATCAGAAGAAGGTGGTGGACCTAAAAGGTCACCAAATAAGATATGTTCTCGTCCAAACAACGCGTAGTAGGGAAAACAGCCAATCACCTCATGTTCTGCAGAACCGATAACACAACCAATCTTAGCTAAATTTACATCCCATTTACGTTGATTCTGAGTGGTGCAGGAAGATATTAAGGTTTTTAAAACTCTGTTAATTCTCTCCGAATTATCGCTATTGATGTACTGTATAGTACCAAACGTAAGAAAAATATTGTCTTTCACGACTTGACACACGGCAGAAGCGGTAGCATGACTTAAGGGAAAGGAACAAGCAAATTTAGTAAAGCAATCAACTACAACTAACACAAAAGCATGTCCTTTGGAGGATCTAGGAAGAGGACCGACGATATCCAGGCATAAGATTTGCCAAGAATTAATGGATTTGGCTCTTGGTACTAAAAAACCAGGTGGAGAACTGTTCCACTTTATGTCAGAACAGACAGTACACTGCCGAATATAGCGAATGATATCAGCACGGAGTGCAGGCCAGTAATAATGCACAGCAATCCTAGCAACGGTTTTAGTAACTCCAAAGTGACCAGAAGTTGAAAGATCGTGGTTTTCTGAGATAATGCGTTTGCGCTGTTCTTTAGGAACGACTATTTTCCAATTAGTGGAAGAAAAATCAAAAGAAGAAAATTTGGAATGTTTATAAGGTAAACCGTCCTTCACAAACCAAGAAGGAAATTCTCCAGGAAATTTAGAGATACGAGAAATTGTTTTTAGATAACGTTTATCTTGGACAGGTAAAGTAACTAGAGAAGTCGAAGTGGGATTAATACACTCAATTTTTGGAACAAATGTCGATAGAGCATCAGGTACAAGGTGTTCGATGAATAATAGAAAAATCGTGTTGCTGCAGGCGAAACGCCCATCGACAGAGACGTGCAGTAGGATTTTGCAATTTATTCAACCATATTAACGAATGGTGGTCGGTAATGACAGTGAAATGAGAACTCTCAATGTAGGGACGAAATTTCTCAATAGCCCATATAACAGCCAAACACTCTTTTTCAGTAGTGGAATAGTGACGTTCAGCCTTAATTAATGATCGGCTAATATAACTAATTACTTTTTCGCCAGTGGGGAATTGTTGACAGAGCACAGCACCGATACCAAAGGTAGACGCATCCGTTTGGATAACAAACGGTTGTGAGAAATCAGGACAAGAAAGGATAGGAGCTGACACTAAACATTCTTTTACTGAAGTGAATGCCGTCTCGCATTCAGAAGACCAGATAAATGGAGTATTCTTCTTAGTAAGAGAAGTTAAAGGTTTGATAACCGAAGAAAAGTTAGGTATGAAGCGACGGTACCATCCCGCCATACCCGCTAAGCGACGTACGTCCGAATCATTTGTCGGAACAGGTATAGAACAAACTGCACATAATTTATCTGGATCGACTAAGAGTCCATCTTTATTTACAGCATACCCTAGGTACTTGAGTTCAGAGCGACAGAAATGGTATTTATCTTGTCCCAAGGCGAGACCTGCAGAAGAAAAACGTTGAAATATTTTTTCCAGAACTTCCAAGTGTTATTCAAAAGTGGGTGTAGCGAAAACAATATCATCAAGATATGCAAAACAGTAAGGTTCTAAGTCCCCCAGAACTCTATCAATTAATCTTTGGAAAGTAGCCGGTGAATTGTGTAAGCCAAAAGGCATCCTAGTAAACTGAAAAAGTCCACCTCCAGGGACGGTGAAAGCAGTTATAGGTTTTGATTCGTCCGACAGAGGAATCTGCCAGTAAGCAGAGCGAATGTCTAAACTAGAGAGTAACGCGCATCGCGTAAACGATCCAGAATGGAAGAAATGTATGGTAAGGGATAGGCATCCTTTTCCGTTACCGCATTAACTTTACGAAAGTCGACACAAAAGCGATAAGAATCATCTTTCTTTTTGACCAAGACAATCGGACTAGACCAAGGACTATTCGAAGGTTCTACTACGCCTAATAACGCTGTTTAATTGGTTCAGCATTAGTTCGAATTTCATGTTGAACTAGAGTAGTACATCCTAAACTAGCAGAATTTTGAAAAGATTTATCAAGTAAGGTTTGTAGAGCAGACTGTTGAGACGAAGGAAGATCAGAGGAAGAGCTTAATTGTTCAGACGAAATAGTTGCTATACAAGTATCATCACCAAATGTCCACTGTCCATGTCGAAAATCAGGGACGCAGTTAATCGCTTTCCAGAAATCTACACCTAAACTTAATTTATGAGGTACTTCAAGCACAACGAGTACGTCTAACGTAATTGTTTTTGGACTCCACAGTTATTGGTAAAGTAAGTTGACCTAAGGTATGGCAAGTATTACCATTTGCGAGAGTACAGGCAGTAAACGAACCCACGGATAAAGATATACCTGTCCGTTGCAGTATATGCCAACCCGAATTTCGTATGATAGTGCGCGAAGCACCAGAGTCCAAAAGACCATGAAAGGTATGACCGAAAATGTTAATATTCAGATATGGTCGTTCATCATTACGAACGCTAGCAAAAATGTAATTAAGAAGGATACGGTGAGAGAGAAAAAGCAGTTTCCGAGATTAAAGGTAACACAGAATCCTCTCCTCGGTTAGAAGATTCAGTAACTAGTTTCCCTGCTTAGAGGCATACACTCGGCAAGTAGTTTTCGTTAAACCAGGCTTACTACAGCCATAACAATGTTTATTTTGTGGATGTGGACAATGTGGTGAAGTATGTCCACTCCCAAAGCAATTCCAGCAGCGAAGGGTAACAGTGTTTGAACGTACGTTATTAGATTGAGAAGGTTGAGAAACAGTAGTAGTAATTGGTTTTCTCGATGGTGGTCGAGAAGAAGTAAAACGATTAGAAAAGTCAGTAGGTGAATCGAGGTAAGCCAAACTAGGTTCCAAAAGTTGTAAAGTTTTCTTTGAAGGTGAGGTTTAAAAGATTCCATAAAGTATTTATTTTGTTCGATCTTTTTCCCTAAGACTATTAGTTGTGAAAGCGTAGACACACCAGTTAAAGCTAAAGCATTCAGGTAAAAAGGTGTTACGTTACGGCGTACATAACATAATTGTTTATGGTCAGGAAGTGGAATAGAAAGTCGAAAAAGACTCTGCATGACGGCTACATAAACACTTATGGTTTCCGAAGAACCCATAGTTCTAGACTTAATCTCATCCAGTAACCTTTCCTCATAATCCAAAGGTAGAAATTCGGTTTTAAGTAACGTGACCACATCCTTCCAGGAAGATAATTCGTGCTTACGAGCACGATAGAGTAATAAAGCTTTTCCTTTTAATAGTTCAGGGATAACCGAGAACAAAAATTGGTGAGTTGAACCGCGGGAAGTACTTCACAACTCTTCAACACGTGTCAGAAAGTCAAATAAAGAAGAAGTACTGTCGCCAAAGACAGACCCAACTTAGTTGTAGAAAAGTGACTTAAGGAAGGAGTAAAAGTAGGAGGTAAGGTACCCTGAGGCACATCAACATCGTCATCTAAGGAGATTAACGGTGGTTCTACGTCCATTGGTTCGAGTTCACATGAGCCGTAGAATTCGCAGAAGGTCCAGCTATTGGTGAAGAAACCGAGTCAGAAAATGTAATACGTTTACCCTTTTCCATTTTTTGTTCCAGGTCCGTTTTAAAATTTTGTAATTCGGTTAAAATTTGATTTTTACGCGAAATTTCAGTTTCAGAAATAGTGATCATTAATTCACATCGCCTTTGTGCATGTAGTAATAACGTACTCATACGAAGAAAAGCAGCCGAAGTGCAGTCACCAGAAAACGAGTCGATGCCGGTATGTAATTCCCGAATAGCATCTTTTAAAGCAATTTCATCTTCCGCGAACGGAATTTGAAGTGGAGTTATGGTAAGAGATTTATTAGCATAAAGTAATCTCGCGCTAAGCACTGATTTACGTAAAGGCTCGACATTAACATTACAGTCTAAACCCGTAGATTACAATTCGTACATCAATTCAGCCTTCATGAAACGATTTACATCAAAACGAAGTGTGACGGCCATCTTTGGAGGAGAAGAGAGAGAAAAAATAATTCAGAAGTAAAGCAAAGTAATGGATCAAATATTATAACATGTTGGCGTGTTGGTGCCAAATTTTACACTAAGCTAAGAAAAATTTTAAACAAAAGAACTAAAATTGTTTCAGTCAAGCTAAAATGTCATCGTATTCCAAAACTCGGCCTGACCATTGGTCGCCAAAATTATACTAAGCTAAGGAAACATTTTTAAGTTAATCAAAAGAACAAAATTGTTTAAGTGAAGCTAAAACGTTATCGTACTCCAAAACTCGGCCCTTAACGTTGGTCGCAAAATTTATGCCACGTGTCTAACCACCACACGGCACAACACAGGTGAAATGAGTGAGCTCGGCTACAACCCAATCAAACGGTCCGAAAACCTCTGAGCACTCGGATTGCATGATTGTTTTGGAGGTATCGATAATATAGTTGGAGTGAGAATTTGGTTAGAGAGGAAAGAACCGAAATAGGCGCCACTAGCTTTAACGAAAGAAGGAACAGAAAATGGGTTCCTATTCCTTGAGATAGGGAGAGCCTGTAAAGCTTTATTTCCTTTTTGGAATTCCCAACAAAGGAGGCAATAAGCCAAATTATTGTCTAGCTATATAAACATGAATAATAAACGAAATAAATTATATACAGTATGTAAGTTATTCACACCAAAAGAAAATAAAATATAACTTAAAATAAATTTACGAGGCCAAGTCTAGGTCGCCAAAATTTATAAAAAAAAATTAATATATGTTAAAATAAGTTTGACGAGGGCAAATCGTGAGCTTGCATTTACGCCCACAGTAATTTATTTAATAAACTTATCAAATCAGTTACTTATATGAAAGAAATAATTATAGTAATTCAGGCTGCCTTTCGTTTAACAAACCTAATACAAACCCGTTTTTGATTAAGTTACCTAAATACAATTAGAAAAGCTTGTTCAGTCCCAATTTTATTTCAAGAAACAAAGAAAAATAGTAATTGAGCAATTTAAAATTAGAAACAAGAATTGGTCTGAACAACTTTATCCATATTCGAATAACGAAAAGAATATTATGTATTTGAGCTACCAAGTAATTTAAACTATCACGAAATCTCGCGCCAACAGGTTACCATATTCAGTATTACATCTGGTATGCATAAAAAGTTACATCTGATATACATAAAAAGTTACATCTGGTATACATAACAGTTGCAGCAATGCTACTGCGCACGACCACAGAACCAGTAGTACAAAAGTAATTAGTCCAAATGGAGGTTATAGTTCTACATGAGATAAATGGAATTAAAATTAGCTACAGGCTGACACCGAACTTATACTATAGGTAAATATGTTTAACAAATACTTGTCGATATCACTAATATAAATATATTTAATTTCCTTGTAGGCAATCGTAACCTACTGAATGCAATTTAGGTACGAGTCTTATTCAGAGGTAAGATGTTTGTCAAATACTTGTTAACGGAACTAAAGTAAATGTACTTCTTTTCATTGTAGAAAGGCATTTATTTATACATGCAAAAAAAAGGAAAGAGCTGACCTGTGGTTACGAATGCTGATGCGTTTTTCAAAGCAGCCAAGCAACGAGCAAACAGTCCCAGTATGTGAACCACAGCTGATCGCAGTTTATAAGCAACACAACCCAAACAATAAGCCAAAGAGGAACAGAATAGATACTCTTGTCACATCGATCGAGACAACCAAATGTAAAAATGAACTTGGATGTAATCGTAACGATAAAGTTATGTGGACACTTCAATAATGATCAACTTATTATACAAGAAACGTAGTTATAGGAACAATTTTGCAAAAAAAGTAGAATGCTTAGCATTATAATAGAAAAAGAATGTTACGCCTAAGATCTATACAATAGCGATTTTGGAAAAAACCAATTGCTAAGAAATAATTGACAACTTCTTTGTTAACCTAAGAATTTAATTATAACGTGTTAACAAGATTAATTGTTTTCAAATAAAGATGAATATTTAGTTACATCGCTAATGCGAGTTATATCACTGGTTATACAACAAAGCGATATAGTAGTGAAATTTAGCAAAAGTGATGCTAGGTACCTATAAATATGTAAGAATGTTGAAAATAACGAGAACCTACGTTCATCATCAGAGATTTTGGAAAAACAGCTACGCCTCAGATTAATTTTGAAGTTCAATTTGTTACAAATCAAATATGTTAACAGATGTTTGTTTTCAAAATCCAAAACATGATAAGTAAGATGCAGTTATGTAATGGTATCACCATATAGTGGTGATTTACAAAGTAACGGTACCTATAAAATGTAAGAATTGTATGTGAAGTAACGAGCTTAACTACAGTTCATCTCAGGAATGATTTTGGCTATCAGGTATTAATCCATCATACTCAGATTTTTAAATACGAAGAAACTTTTAAAATCAAACTTAGATACGAGAAAATAATTTTCGTATAACATAACGTCCTTAAAGAAATGTATGTAAGATGTTATACAGTACAGGAATGATTTTGTGTATCATTTAATCCATCATACTCAGATCGTAAATACAGAAATTTTAAATCATTTGGTACAGAAAATAGAAACCAGTAAGCTTAAAGCATATTACTAAATGTTTAAGTCACAGATACTTATCTAAGGTCGCTTTTAGAAACAGTAACCAGATAAAATAATACAATCGATCCTATATCGATTTTTGCACGTTACACGTTTCACAACAGATATTAACCAGTTTGATAGCAGCGTAAATCCTGTATGGAAAATGATTCCGGTTCCATCATCAACAAAAAAAACACCGCCGTCGCCGCTTCTTCACCTAGCGCCCCAAAACCTACCGTCAACCCGGAACCGAACATCTGCCGGCCGCCTTCCTGTCCTATCGCCCGGTACGTCTGAACCGGGAAAATGGAGAGCCCGACCGTACACACCCATGCCGAGGACCCCGTTTCCGCAGTGACGCGGCCGCATACGGCGTATGAATAGGAACTCTACCCAACCAAATCGCAGCCCAACGGACTGCCTAGAACGCCGGGAACTCCGTCCTAATGCCACCACCAACGCTCCTACCACCCCGGAACCTGACCCGACGCCAGAGACGAAACCAACGCCACATCGAAAAAGTCCTGCCGACAGGGGAGAGGATAAAGTTTAAAAGAATGGACTTCTTAGCGCCTCGAGAGGAAAGGATGGTACGTAAAAAAAACAAAATCCTTTATCCATTTTTTTCATTAATTAATCATGAATTAAACAATTTAGATAACTACTGAAATCCCAAGTAATAAATTGTCCTCTCCGAATTTGTTCCGATAAGATTAAGACTTTTAAAGTCCACTCCAGTCCCAGTACTTGCCTTACAACCAATATCTAAATTAGCGTCGTTGCCAGAAACCGTTCCCGCCTTCCACGGATTTCAATAAAGCAGCGATCCGTAAGTAAGTAAGTTTTATTTTGCAATACTTACACACTCGTGGACAACGTAACGCCAGCAGTTATACCCCGGAGTAGTTTTCCACTTACTTAGTCGGATATAAAGGCAGCCGCCTTAATTCTGCCAGCCCCATGGTGTCGATCAAACAGTGCAACGGGCTGTCCAGAGTGTATTGATATATGCTCAGCACATATTTATACACAAATACGCTGCCCAGGCCGGTTACAAACATTCAGAGTGCCACGAATTAAGAGTGACAAAGCAGACCAATGTAAGACCATTATCCGGTTACCAACTTCCCGTCCCTTGCAATAAAATCCGCAAATGGTACGTAAGACAAATGATTATAAAAATACTCTTACTTAACGTAATTACCAGTTCTAAAAATTAACTTCTTCTCTAAAGTCCCGAAACCGTATCCGTCCCAGATCGCATGTCGCGCTATAACAGATTACAGAATTGATCCTGTATCAAACCTTCTTTAATAAAAAAACCCGTAACACGTTTGGCTTATGCTGTCCGGCTGTACAATAAACTTTCATGTAAACCGAACGTTCCCGAAGGTTTAAATACCTTATACCGCTCCCGAGTTAGAGACCCACCAGGTTGCCTTCTACCATCACCACCATCGCTACCTAAACCAGTCACGAACGGCGTATACAAGCCGTGTACGAATTACTCGCTCCTGCACATAAATATTCAGTACGAGAATGTCTATTATTAAATTTCCCGTGTGTAAATAACTATAAATACAGTAGGCACTATCTTCACCAATATTTCCATTACTAGTTGTGTCCTAATAAAGATAAAAAGGCCAAAGAGAACACCAAACTCCTTACATTAAAATCCCAACTGGTTACGAAACATAACCATAAAAATATTCTAACTTTCGCTGTAATTAGTGTTAAGCGCTAAGTAGGACGACTAGTGTTTGTTACATAAAAGCCCCGTAAAGATATTAGTTAGAAACGTTTAAAATCCAATGATTATAAAGATTGTATAAATACAAGCCATGTATGTCCCATTAAAAGTATTTATTTCCTGAACGACCTAGAAAAGCAGGTACTACACCATTCACCTCTGCATTATACTTTTTAAAAATATTTCCAACGAAAAATAACTTTGCTTTGTACTTAAAATATTTATCTAGTTTGGGCTTACTAGAAATAGTTTTTGTTGACAAACACTAATCTTCCTTGTGATTGGCTAAATTTTAGTCACATCATGGAAGAAACTACGTTTACGGTGTTGAACACCATTTCGTGCCAAAGATGTCTAGAGACTATTTATTTACCACTTTCATTGGGAAAACGACCAAACACGTCGACTCGGTGCGGACTAACAACATTTAATGGTTTTAGGACGTGGTCATTATTTGAGATCGAAAAATCCCAAAAATCTTGTTCGTTTATCAATTGTATTGGCGATACGATAGATGGGCAAAAACTAATTGCTTATGGTTATACGGTGTTGATTGTTTGCAGCGAAAATTGTCTAAAAACTTTATTTATTCACTAATTTCATTGGGAAAATGCATTGACTGGATAGGCAAGAATTAAATGGTATGGTTTTATTGTGTTGGTGACCATTTAAGAGCAAAGTTGTTCAAAAAATTGGATTATTTGCCAATTTCGTTGGAAAACGATCAAACACATTGATTTGATGGGCAAAACAAATAAATAGTTTTAGGGCGTCGGCTGTTATTTAAACCCAAAGATACCCTAAACTTTATTTAAACACCAATTTCTCTCGAGAAATTGCCAAACTCATTGCATGGATCAGCAAGAACTAAATGTTTTAGTTGTATTGTGTTGGTCATCATTTAGGGTCAAAAATGCATAAAAACTGTATGGACCTTTGTCGTCAGTCATATCCATAGCATCTATATATATATATATATATATATATATATACAGTTTTGTTCGCAAAATGATAAATGGGCGTTACTTTATGCAAGAAAGTTTCAACTAGTTTAACTGGTGAAAATTAATGTCCATTACAAGACACTCGAAACGTGGTTGTTTCATCAGAAGGTTACTGATTACTCACAAACATATTTGTTTACTTATAAGACTAGTATTGGGTTTTGACATAACTATCACCTTCAGATCTAATAACAACGAAGGCTTTAATATATAAAATTATAACAAAATTGTAATATTACTACACTGTTGGAGAAGGTTCAGTAAAGGTTAAAACAAATATTTGAACGTTTCTTCGATCTACCTATGGTTGTATTAGTAGAAGAAAATGAAATAGTACAAAATGAAATACAACACATCCACATTAATTCATTATTTCTATGAAACCGTAGTTCGGGTTGTCATTAATGTTTTTTTCATATGAAGTGCTTCAAAGCTTGATAAGTGTTTGTTTAACCCACGAGTTTGCGTTTTTTTTCTTTTCTCTGACTTCTTGATAAATGTATATTTCTGAAGTTACTTTACGACCATCTCTTCCACCTGTACATATATTTCATTTTGTTCTATTTTAATTTTATTCTTTTCAGCGACCTCTTCAAGTGTGTCCTAATTTTTCACTTCTATGATTTTATAGTTTGAACTCTTCATTGTAAATAGGTCTGAAAATGACAGTAGTGTAGAAACTAGTCACCATTAAGTAAACTTGAAAAATAATCTTGTCAGGAAGAATATAAGTAAAATTGGAAAAGTTCCCGGATTTTACGTATATTTTTGAAATGTTTTATTTTATTGTGTAATTACTGCTTTCGCTACAATGGGAGAGCAACTGGACTGATCTTAATTTACTTGTTCACATGAGCGTTGCTGCATAACATGCAGTGTGTCAATTACTGTAAATTAAAGCAGGGTAGATACTTATTTTTTCATATCCCAGTATTAAGCTATTAGGGTTCTGGTAACTTTTTCAGCTTGGTTCTAACCAAAACGTCTAGCGACGACCGAATAATATATGTAACGTTTACGTATTGCACAATAATATTATGCTCGTGGCTAAAACAATATACAAGTTTCAGTTGCACTAGTAAAGTACTAGTTAAACTTTGATTTATAGGTAAGGATAGTGGCGTAAACTGTACATTCAAATAGTTCCTGAAATACCTCATACATCCATAATGTATTCTAGGAATATATTGAATATCCTGTGAGCATTTACCGCATTTAAATGTATAGATATGTATTCATTCATGCACATTTGCAAACGTTCTATAAAACTGAATGTTAAGTTAAGATCTACATATCTCTCAAGCTCAACGGACGCAGACCTGGGAGTTCTTATTGTCAATAACGAAGGTAAATATAGTTTAGATAAGTTTATTATGTCTAACTTACTAACTGTGATTGTGTAGAAACATTTTCTGGCCAAACAGTTTTGATATTCGAAGGA